>CAWUFW010024183.1:0-64455 GCA_963921515.1 Calotriton arnoldi
CAACCCCTTCTCCGAATCGGTGTGCTAGATGTGGTGTCCCTGCTGTGGATTGTGAATGTGTGGTGTGGAGCTGTTCCTCGTTGCCGCACTACTGGGAAGAGGTGCTGCAGAACCTCAGTGAGGCAACTGGGTGGGAGATACCACACAACCCGGAAGTGGTATTGTTGGGATTTATACCAGCCCCGTCAAAAAATAAACTTTGTTGTACATTTTTTATGTTGGGTTTGCTACTTGCAAAAAGGAGCATTGCCATTAAGTAGATGGGTACACAGGCCCCCGGATATGCTGATTGGTTGAGTGAGATGTCTGAATGGGCAGTGGCGGAAGATATCAAAATGAAACGTGTGAGGAAAGATGAGCACCAGGGAGATGATTTGGCGTCATGGACACAGATACTGTCTGACCTGTGTGCCATGATGGCAGATGAAACTGATGTTAGGGAACTGGGAACGCAGACTTGGAAAGGGAAAATAAATGGATCATAGATGTGGACACTAGAGACTGTACCAATTGTTTCCGGGTCGGAAATATGTTTAAAGGCAGTAACATTACAATGCTGATATATGAGCAGCGACGGGGGAGGGACGAGTTGAGGATGTTGATTTCTTTCTGACATATACTGTTGTTGGAACAGAGATACGCAACTGTTGTGCATGTGGCAACATGCTGGAATGTATGTCAATCCTGTGAAAATCAATTTAAAAAAGTCTTTTCTGTGCTGTTAGTCAAGTTGTAAGTCTATTTGTGACTCTAGCTAGTTTAGCAGTTGGCCTAGCTACAGAGGCTGATCATCCTCTTGCTGCCAGTGGATTGTCTATAGGTCCAGTCCTGAGTAGGAAGAGAACAGAGACAAACGTAAGCTTAAGGGTAGACAAAGATGAAAGAGTATAGAACAGTGGCAGCTGGTGCATAGGGGCGAAAGGGGCGTTGCCCCACTAGCCTCGGGACGAGGATCGGGGAGGAGACAAGAGAGTCACCACATGCAATGCAGCAGCCTCAAATGAAGTGGAAGTGCTCACGTCACTGCCCCGTGTGAAATTCTGTTTTGTTTAATGTTTTCTTTTTTTCTAGAAGGGGGACGAGGTCACAGGTCAGAGACCTCCTGCGCATGTGCTGGCCGGGGCGAGGACTATTGCTTGCCCTCGAAGCACATGCGGAAAGAGTGATGTCATCCTGAAGGGAGTGGCCAAAGAAAGCGGAAAATGGCTGGTTTCAAATGGGGCGCCTATGCTGCGGCCCAGGCGACTTCAGCAGCGCGCCACTGAAATGAATGGCAAGGGGCAGGGCCGGCCCCCCTCAAGACAGAGCAGTGGGTGGCAACAACCGGAGCACTCCCCTTGCCTTCGCGCTAGTCCCAGGCCTCCTGATTGGACAATGGGAGCTGAGGGAGTGGGCTGCGGAAGAGCCCGCCGGCTGCCAAGCAGTTCTGACTCCGGCACCACCAGGACTGATCGACACGCAGCAGGTGCATTGCTCGGGACGGACACCGGCACCGGCCGCAGTCACAGCACAGCACTGCAGACTACCGACAGGCTGGGGTGCGACCGTGCGACAACAGGCAAGTGCAATAAATTCCATTTTGGTGTCTCCGACATGCTCAGGTGGAGCCCATCTACTTTGTGTCCGGCTCCCATCCCCCGGGCCTGGCTGTGTTTCACTTCTCATAATTTCTTCTAACTCGGAATCTTAATTCGTTCGCTCCCCGTGGACTCGTGTAACTCTCTAACTCATGACTTCACCCGGGTGTGCGCTTCTTCTGTGTCAGGGGAGGGGGGGATGACCTAGGGGCCACGGTTAAAGTGCATAATGGGTAACATGAGACCGGTACGACCCTTACCCCACTCGCCTTCCGCACATAAAGCGAGGACGCCTTGGTGCTGTTCAGTGCACCGCCTCAGGTACACGCAGTAGTTCTGTTCATTCATCCTCGAGTCCTGCTCGGTTTTGTCACGAATGAATGAACTGGTGATGAAGCTCCCGGCTGTGGGTGGTCGGTCTGTGGGTGGCACACACCCGGCACCGTTGAGATGGCTCCCGTAGGATTTAGTTGTGTGGCTGCGCCGGTGTTACAGCGCCGAATTGAGTGGGTGTAACTGTATTCATTGCCACTCTTGTCAGCGCTGCTTGTTTCCGTGTGTTCCCCGGGTTCAGGTTCCTTGTGTAGCCAGCTCTGCTGCCTCGGATGGCTATTTGCTGTAATGCCGCTTTCTGCCTTTCGCGGTCACACACCTCGGCTGTGCAGGGCTTGCAGTTTCCCCGCACCCTCCTTGGAGTCCGCCCCCTCCCACCACCGGGCACTCAACTCGGACCTCCACGCCCGCCACCTTCAAATGTCACCAGCTGCCCCTGGTAAAGAAGAGGGGGCTAAAGGATGAGGTAAACGTAATTGAAAGTAACCAAAATAACCAGCAAATCTGCAATCCCACAAATGGCCATTAGGGCCCCATGCTCAATCCCTCCCCATCTCCCAGATGTGTACAAACCACAATGGGATTCCTGAGTAGCTGATCCATCCAATGAACCCTGATGAATATATGACGTTTTTTCGCATGCTTTTACAACGCATGCCATAACAACGCGGTCATTACAACGACCGCGTTGTTATTTCGCATACCGTTACAACGCAAGTCGGAACAACGACTTGCTTTTAGGGGGCGCTGGATGTTGGAATAGTATAATTTACTATTCCAACTCCAGTCTGTGCAGACACTAGGGAAGGTGTTGGATTTTAAATCCAACACCTTCTGCCCCTAACGCAAGTCGTTGTTCCGACTTGCGTTGTAACGGTATGCGAATAACAACACGGTCGTTGTAACGACCGCGTTGTTATGGCATGCGTTGCTTAGCATGCGAACTAAACACTTTTTACCAACCCTGATGCCTTAGCAGCCAGCCTGGATTGTGGATGCGTGGTGCAACGAGCAACTAATGAAGACTACTAATGTGCAATTAAACAGCAACTGATTAGCAAACAACAATTGATCAATAAGTAATCAACTAACAAACAATCTGCAAGCAATTAGTCTTCAATTACTCTCTAACCAATCAGCCTGATCAATTTCTTGGTCTCTTAAACAACGAACAATAAAACAGGAATTGATCTGCAATTAATCAAAAATTAATTAACAAACCAATAATCAGGAAGCAAATAGTCAGCAATTAATCAGCAAATAGTCAATCCGATCAATACATCAAACTGCATTTTAGTTAATATACTAATTCATTAGTTATTAATCGATTCACTGAGTTTGTCAATCAGAAGTATCTTTGATTAGGTGTTTTAACGTAGAACGTGTATTGTTAGGCCGGGCCCTCTTTGCAGGGTCAACCGCAAACCTATTGCCCTTACCCTCCACTTTTTTGCTGAATTTGTTTTTGCTGGCCTTTGGACTCTGAGCACTTTACCACTGCTAAGGCATATATGCTCTCTCCTCTAAAAATGGTAAGATTGGCCCATACCCATTGGGCATATTTAATTTACTTATAAGTCCCTAGTAATATGGTATGTGGCCTTTTAGAGAGATCGAGTCCCACGCTGGATCTGGTTTGGGTATATTTTATTCCCTTATACACACGGCGTTTATAATAAGCCAGAGTTCCAATGGAAGGATGCCTCTTATCCTTTGGAGAATCTTTGTGTTAGGTTCCCAGTGGGCCTTCTTTTTCTCTTCTTTCGGTTTTTCCTTTCTGGTTTTCCCGTATCCTCAGAGAAAAAAAGACAAGGAACAGTGCGGTGAGTGCTAACGTATGATTATTGCCTTGGGGAAGGGAGTGAGGGGTCACCCGGTGTCTCGGCGCATCTCTAGGGACGTGAGGTAGTGCAGGGAGCGGGGTTGAGGCGGGTAAAAAACGTGACTGTTTTGCCCACTACTCGCCGGCCTTCTCGCTCCTCCCGGCCCACCCTGCGAATCGCTCACGTACCTGAGTGAGCCACGCTCCTCCAGGAGCGTGGCGGGGCGCAGCACGGCATCGTTGGCCTCCTGGTTCGCCCCGTTTTTCTGCTTCCTCCGTTCTCGCTGTCAGGAGTGGCGTTCCCTCTTCTGGCGTCTGCTTTTTCCTCGCGGCGTGGACAACGAACTCTTCTCCACGTCTTCTGGGTTTATGGCTCTCCTCCTCGACGTCGGGGCCGCTCCCTTCTGTCATTGGCTCTGAAGTAGTGACGGCGAATCCATGGGCGGAGTCTTCGGAGGACAGATCCCAGTTAAAGGAGCCCTGCCTGGAGAAAGAGGTTTTCCAAGAAGGTGTGGGGCTTCGTACTACAGTCCAGTCCGGTAGGGCGTCTGGCTGTGAAGAGAGGAGAGGATCCATTGTGTAAGGAACCCTCCACCAGTCAGCTGTACTGTCAGTACCCTCCCGAGGGGCACTGGAATCCTGACATGGTACCATAAGTGCCCAGGACCTGTAAATTAAATGCTACTAGTGGGCCTGAAGCACCAATTGTACCGCCCACTTAAGTATCCCTTTACACGTGTCTCAGGGCTGCCAGTGCAGAGCCTGTATGTGCAGTCTAACCTGTCATTTTGACCTGGTAAAATAAACATTTTACCAAGTCCAAACCTTCCTTTTTTAATACATATAAATCACCACTAGGGTAGGCCCTGGCAGCCCAGAGGGCAGGGTGCAATTTATTTAAAAGGTTGGCCATGTACTTTTATGTTTGACATATCCTGGTAGTGAAATACGTTTTTCCCTACTGCAAGGCCTATCTCTCCCTTTGGATAACATTGGAGATGCCTTATTACATTTTATATGTGTAATATTCAAATGGGAAGAGATAACTGGTTCAAGTTTGGTGTCTCTGGAATCCTAATTTAAAATCCAAACTTATGGTGAAGTTGGATTTTAAATTACAATTCTGAAAATGCCACTTTTAGAGAGTTGCCATTTTCTTGACCTGCCATTTGGTGCTTGCAGCCTACCTTTAGTCGCATGGCTAGATGTAGTTGCCAGTTAGGCTTTGTGTATTCCTCCTAGGCAGCAGCACACAATGGGAGGTGTGACTGAATGGGCCATAACTGGCAGGATCGGAGGGAGGATCTGGGCCCAGCCTCATTTACACCTGAATAGGCTCTGTCCTGTCTCCACACAAAGGGCTGCATACTCCCTGTAGTTAGTCTGGAGCCAGGGCAGGGAAGGCAGGGCATCTGTGCATTTCAAAGGCATGCCACTAGACATTTCTCCCCTCTTCAAAGGCACAACTGTGTGTAAAAAAAGACCTCAGACACAACAAATTCAGTACACTTCTGGACCTGTGGAGACTGCCAGGATGAAGGACTGCTGTGCTGCTGAAGGACTGCCACTCTGCTGGACTGCTGCTTTGAAAGAACTGATGCCCTGATATGCTGACCTGCTGCCCTCTTGCCTGGGTGAGAAGGACTGTACTTGCATCTCTTGAACTCAGAACCCAGAGTGACTCAAATGGCTAGTTGGCTAGCCTCCTGATCTGAAGCCTCAGGGACATAACCGGCTTCCAACAAATTTGTACCTGCACCTGGACTCTGCCATCTGTGAGTCTACACTGCCAAGTGGTGTCATGCCAGTCTTGAACCCCTGGAAGTGGGCCTAAGATGCTTGCCAATGGAATCAACACATCTTTGCTGAGCGGCGCATCCCTGAGCAGAACCAACGCATCTCCTCTGCTGAGTGGCGCATCCCCGAGCAGGACCAATGCATCTCCACTGCTGCGTGGAATGAACCTCTCACAAAACCTGCATTGACTCCGCAGTACACGGAATTGACGAATCGCCCCAACAGCGTGGTGCATCCACAGCCCAGGACCTTGCATTCCTCGTCGACAGCAGTCTTGGCGACGAAGCCGGATTCCGCATTACAGCCTTGCAGCTCTACGGAATGGACACATCGCCCACTGCACGCTGCCTCGCCGATGCCAGGACTTCCCACGCAAGCCCCGTCGACGGGATCCTCGACGTCAACACAAGAGGACCTCGCACCGCAGACTCGGAACTGACGCATTGCTTCAGCTGTGTGGCGCATCTTCAACGCGAATCCATGCAAAGCTTTGCCACCAGAATTTAAGATGCTCTGTTCAGCGGGCTTACCTGGGTCCCTGTAGCCAGCACACGTTCCATCACAGTCAGCCTGGGCTCTCTATGGTAAAACGTGGTAAGATTGGTCTACACCTGTTTGGCTAATTTAATTTACCTATCAGTCCCTTGTAAAGTGGTATCTCAGATACCCAGGGCCAGTAAATTAAATGCTACTGGTGGGCTTGCAGCGCTGCTTGCGCCACCCACCAAAGTAGCCTTTCAAACCTGTCTCAGGCCTCTGCCATTGCAGGGCCTGCGCGCGCAGTTTACTGCCGCTGTGACATGGCACATAAAGTGGGTGCCACGTCTGTGACTCCCCTTTTACTACATATCAGTCACCCTTAAGGTAGGCCCTAGCTAGCCCTATGGGCAGGATGCGCTGTAGGCAAAAGGTAGGACATGTGCCTTAACTGCGTGGCATGTCCTGGTAGTGACAAACAGCCATTTTTGGTTTCTCACTGCTGTGAGGCTGCCCTCTCAGGAATGCATTGGGGATTCCCTGATAAGTGTTTCAGTAATTCCTGAACTGAGAGGAGTAGCGGGATCAAGTTTGGTATGTTTGGAATAGTGGTAATAAATGCTGCATAATGGTGTGCGCAGATTTATTATCGCTATTTTAGAAATGCCACTTTTAGAAGTGGGCATTTCTGTGTGCTATATGTCTTTGTGCCTGCCTAATGTGTATTGCATGTCTGGCTCTGGAGTGGCAGGGGCTGGGGATGTGCAGTGGCTCCAGAGGGGCTGGGTGAGTCAGCGCTAGCCTGAATAGGCTGATCTGCATTTTCGATTAGTGGGAGGAGTAGCACCTGGGCCTGAATAGGACAGGGCCTGTCTCACACAATGCTGGCTCCGCCCCCCCTGTGGTGTGTCTGGGGCCAGGACCTACACTGACAAAGGAGGGTGTTGTACACATGTGTAGGTGCCCCCAGAACTGGTTTGGACCGGGCGCAGAGCCCTGCGCAGGGGGGGACAAAAACCTTGGCAATATAAATATTGGGGCTGTGACCCCATGTGCTGTTGAACCTGCTTGGTGCTTACTTGGAGCTGGAGGACTGCTGGGCACCAGGAGGAACCACCACGAAGGACTCCCCCGCTGCTGGAGGGCTCTGTGAGCTGGCCTGCCTGGGCCCAGCTCTGCCTTATGTGCTTTTGGAACTTGGGGTACTGCAGGAGTCCTGAGATGGGCGTGGCTCGACCCGCAGCAGCACATGGTGAGTGCTGCGCTCGGTGCACCACCCTGGAGCGCGAGGAGCACCTTGCCCTAACTGTGACCCCAGCACTGTGCCCATGCACCAGGAGCGCATGGTGGGCATTTCTGGATCTAATTGCTTGAGCCTGAGAAGAGGGCTCGTGGGGCATGATTGCCCGACAGGCGCAAAACAAGAAGTCGCGCCAGTTTCTGAAGGTCGACTGAGACCTCGCTTCGTGATTCCCCGCAAAACAGGAAGTCAGGCGAAGTCGGGAAGAGCCTGACTGTAGGCGGGGCCGGCTGGAGAAGGCGAAACCGGAAGGGGAACAGCCTGGCAAACTTCAACCGAGCCGGAAGTCAGGCAGCAGTGCAGCCTGTTTGAGGGCGGGGCTCCCGTGTGGCCGAGGAGAGCCCCGCGTACTGATTGAGCCTGCTGGAAGGAGAAGCCACAAATGATGGAGACTTTGCTCCGTGCAAAGGCTAAGAGAGGGAGTCGACACTTTGGGGCCCTGAGGTCCGGTGAGGAGCTGCAGCAGGACCAGCGAGAGGCCGGCCGACGCAGCAGGGAGAAGCTCTCCAGGCCCCGGAGTGAGGGTGAGTCCGGAGGGGCTGACCGGAGGGGGGAATCAACCCCTTCCCTTGCCTGCACTGAGGCAGCTGCACCGCGGAGTAGCGGGCGGCCGTTTTATTTTTGCCCACATCTTTGTTTACCTCACGGGGTGGGACCAAGTGAGGCCCTTCCTCCCTAAGGGGCATCGCACTGCCCTTTTGGGGAAGTATTGCGGGGCGAGCCAGGACGGGGCTCCCGCGTCGGAATAAGCGTATGTTGTGCCCGGATGCAAGAGCACGTGGCCTGTGAGGTGCCCTAACGGCGATGAGGAGGTTGGGGTAGTGACTATGCCTTCTAGGGGAATTGTGGCTCCTGCAGCTATGGGCTGGATGTATTTACACTATGTGCCCACCGAGGGTGTTTACTGAGGTACACTCTGCCAGTGTTATGTGTGCAATGATATTTATGCCATACTGACACGGTTATGATCTTGCTAAGGTGGCTATGCGTAATGTGCTTAGGCTATGATGGTAATGTGTGCACCTAGTAAGTGATTAACGTGCACTGCTAATGATGGTGGGCAGGATGGGTTGTGGTGATGTACTGCACTACTGTTGATTATGTGTTACATAATATGCTATGTCGTGTATGCATAATAGGTTTATGCTAAGTGCCCTATGGCCAGTGGTTACTGGTTGCTTTCACTAACTATGATATGATGGTTATGACAGTGGCCCAATTGGCCCTGTAATGTATATAATCCCCTGTAAAGTGATACCTAGTGCCAGGTGGCACAGTGTATATATGTGATTATGCTCTGAGGTGTTTCATGGATAATACAAAGGCTATTTTTATATTACCTTGTGTGGAGTTTCTTTTGTGGTGTGCCTAGTGTTTCGCTGCTGTGTATGTGTGTTGCACAAACGCTTTACACATTGCCTCTGGGATAAGCCTGACTGCTCGTGCCAAGCTACCAAGGGGGTGAGCAGGGGTTATCTTCAGTGTGTAACTCCCTTACCCTGACTAGAGTGGTGGTTTCTGCCTGGCTGAGGCACTTGCCCTAGCCAACCAGAAATCCCATTTCTAACACTTACCTTGACAAGGATTGTGGTTGCTGCTTGACCAGGGCTTACACCACAGTCAACCAACAACCCATTTTCTTACATGTATAAGTGTGGGTTTGAATGTAGGTGTAGAATGGTTGTGAGCGTGAGGCTGAGTGTGAGAGTGGATTTACAGGTCTGAATAAATGAGAAAACTATTTGAAAAAGATAGAAAAGAACTTTGATTTTATGTGGGTAAGTGGTGTGAAGTGTTTGCGAAACTACGAGATTATGTGCAGGTAGGTAGCCTTTGTGATGTGAAATTATGCGGTCCAAATGAGTAAAGTGTTTAATACAATGTCATGGATACAAGTAGAGCACCAACTGAAAGGACAAAACCAATATAAACAAATGCTTGTTTAGACGTTTCAACAACAGTTGTTCAGTGCACCTACGTAGCTAGATTATGATTTGTTAGCCAAATGAAAGGATAGAACGACAGGTGTGGCCCTGGGCATCAATTACAACAACTACATCAAGTGCCACGCACACCCAGAAAGGCATTGAGGTAGTGAGAAATTCAGTTAGTCAGTCGCTCTTCCATGAGTCCATGACCAATAAGATTAAGTTCTTGAGGACCTTGGTGTCATCAAATAGCCAAACCATTCCCATGTGCAAAATATGTAGACAGGCTGGACCTGCAAAGGAAACATTAATGGATACATCCTTTAGAATTTTCCTTTTCAATAGGAAGAATTTCTGTCGTTTCACAGTATCATTGGAATAGTCTTGTGATATTCTAATTTTAACTGCTTCCCAGACAATGTGTTGGTTTTGCTTCATGGATGTGATTATGCCTTCTGCATGACAGTATCTCAGTGGTCTAAAGATGATTGTCCTGTAGGATATTAGGCTATTCACTTTCATTTTTTTTATAGAGTTTTATATAGCACGAACTAGACCCGAAGATATCAAGTATCAGAGCGTTTTACATGAGCACCAGTTTCGATACAGGACACATTCCTTTTTTTTTGTTAGGCATGGGGAGATTAAGTGATTTGCCCCAAATCACAGGATGTTGAGTGTTGATGCCGAGACACGAACCCGGTTCCCCAGCTTCGAGGTCGACCGCTCTAGCCGTAAGGCTACATCCTCTCCCAACTTTCATTGTTGGCACTCTATGAGCTCTGATTATTTCAAAGTCCTGGTCAGACTTTAACTCTAGAGTTTGAGGTATTCATGTTTCTAGGAAGGATTGTGCGGACCCTTCACTGCTTTCAGGAAGGCTGGAAATTCTAAAAAAAAAAGCATTTTCTCTTACCATCTTCAAGCTCCATAACATTTCATTCTAGCACTACAATCGTGTTTGCTAGTGTTGTGTATTTGCTTTCAGACTTGAGTTTCATGTGTTCCCGCAAGCTAATTCTAGATTCAGCTTCCACAATTCTAGAACCGAGGTATCTAAGGTCCTATCTCATTCCAGATAGCTCTGTTTACAATAGGTCTGTGCTTGTTTTCGTAGATTGTGCTAGGTCATGAAGGGCGTTCAATTTTTGCAGGATTATTTTTAAGGAATTGTCACTTTTGCTCTTAACTGATGAATCCAGAATTTGTGGGTCTGGTGTTGTACTTTTCTGGCCAGTTCTGACCTCTTTGGAGTCTTTAGTCTCTTTTTTTTTCCAGAGTCCGCCATCTCGTACTTCAGGTGTTGTCAGTTGACTCTGTGCTGCTTTACATTTAATTAATCTTGTCCTAGTCTTTGTCTTTGCTCTGTCTTAGTTCTGTCTTTATCTTTGCTTTGGTTTAGCCTTTGTCTTTGCTCCCAGTCATAGTTGGCTTTAGGAGCCTTTAAGAGCCTTTTGGTGCCTTTGGAGCCTTTTGGTGTCTTTTCGTGCCACGTGGTGCCTCTAGGTGTCACTAGGTGTCCTTTGGTGCGAGTTAGTGCTTCTGGGTGCCTCCAGGTGATCCCTAGAAGCCCCTAGGTGGCTAATTTCTTCAAAGGATTTCTTAGAGGTTCTTAGGAGCTCCTAGGTGACTCTAAGATGTAATAGTTATTTCTTTGATGCCTCTGTTTAGTAATGTATGCCTCTATGAGCTTGCGCTTACTCGCATGTCGATTCACGTCTTCTCATGTAGACTTTATAGTTGATTATGTAAGAAGGTATTATGAGGACTGTAGTGCTTGAAAAGTTAGGATAGGACATTATTTATGGACCATTGTCTTCATTGCACTGAATGTGAACGCTAACATGGTGTTAATAGTTAAGCAGAGCATCTTACCCTGAGTAATCATGCATTGGACGCACCCTGGAGGTGATGATGACTTTGGTATGATATTGGTTTTGGCTTTGGTGATGTCTTTGGCTTGGCAGGTTGGGTATGGTCTAGTCCTATTAATCTTAGTAGTTTAGCAGTTTTGAGGCCATTAGTTTGGCAGTTTAGTGATTGGCAGTTGGCAGGTGTGTGTCAGAGACCACCACTGCTTGTCAGAATCCACCTTGTTGCAGTGTGAGTAGGCCTTGTTACACTAGGAACAGCACGTGAACTGTGATTGGTGAGCCACTGTTGTGATGAATTATCATCATTTGGCAAGTTGGATCCAGCAACTCTGTGGTCACAGTCCCTGGTGGTGAGATGCCTCCAGATGTTGGAGCTGACTTTCATCTATGTACATTTCTAAGTGGCAATCGGAAACTCCTAGTTGGTATGATGGTTGCAGTTGGTGGAATGTATCCAGGCGTCGGGCTGCCATTCACCACTGTGTGAAGGCAGCAGCTGGTAATACCTCTCTTGTATGAAAGACCCAGGGATCCAGAGATCAGGAGTGCCCCAGCCTGGGCATATTCTTGGGTGACAGTTGATCATAGTTTGGCTATCGATGTTGGTGACTAGTTGCTAGCTGAGCTTGCTAGCTAGTGCACCACCATTTTGAGACCAAGAGGCTCATGCTGCCATGCAGTCGGTAGATCTGCATGGTGCTGTTGGCATAGCTACTTGTCCTGACAAATATGTTTTCGGGACAGTGGGTATTTAAGAGCACATACCCATCTTCCTGTTGCGAAGTGTGGGCAACACGCTGCAGGAAAGAGCTGATAAGCAAGCAGTTGGTGCAGAGCACACAGGTTAGGCGACCATCTTCTGGGGTGGTAGTCATGCCTGTGACTTGAATTGCTTTTAATACAAACACCAAATAGGATAGCTTGAGACCAATTTACACATCCCTTGGTCTCAATCATTTGACCCCCCAGAAAACAAGCAGCTAATAGAACACAATTGTTTTTGGAGTAAGTTTTTATTCTTAATGGAAATTCAGGAGTAAATCACACCTATCCTTACCAAGAGTAATCCGCACCTACTTGCACAAGAATCTTAGTGAATCAGGCCCTTTATTTTCAATTGCTGAAAAGGGTTATGTTTCAGCATGCAGTTCAGTTCAATACAATTATAAAGAGCCTAAAACAGAATTGTACCTAGGCACTTTGCAGTACCAACAACAATGACGAGAACCTACTAAAGTAACAAGTCTTGCATCTTTCCTTAACAGCATCCAGAGTCTGAGACCACTTAATATTCAAAGCATGGAGACATTGCCAATTCAAGAAAGGGATGCAGCCAACTGTAGCCTGAGTGGCTCAATAAAATCCTTGTTATTTCCTTGCTCCAGTATTATTGTTATCAGAGGTACCAGTAAATAAGAGGGTGGGGAAATAACAGGGATTGCAAGAATTTGGGGAATAGCATGCCAAAATCACAGATTCCTGCATGTTTCCCCCCAGATTTTCACAGATAGATTGCAGCTGCTTTTAGGATGAATTTGGCCGCTTCTGGTACCAGGCCCATCGGAATTTACTGGCCACTCGTAATGAGAGATGATTGACACCCCACAAGCATAATTTGGTGCCTGCAATATATCACTTACATGCTGTCCTTGGTGTTACATGTTGGCAGGATGATGGCATAACAGAACTTATCAACACTGCATAACTCTCAAAAATGACAGGACCAATATGCTGGCAAGCACTGGGCTTCGATTTGTCTTGGGGGAGACAAAGGGTTAGTAGGTGAAATTAGGATCAAGTGCCCACTGAAAATGGCACAGACTATCTGTGTAGCTCCAATGGATCAGCAGCGCATTACAGTCTGGAGAGTCTGGAGCTTACAATATGCAACAACTGTAATGTGTGATCAACAAAGGTTACAGGGACGCTATAGTTAGGAAATAGAATTTTTAAAAACATAGAAATTCACTGAAAAACAAAAGGTTACAGGGACGGTATAGGTAGGATCATATTTCACTCATACAAAACCAGTGAAATTCAGCAGTTATAGTTACCTGAGCTAAATATAACTTACACCCCTGCAATGCCCTGCTTATGTTATGACCTCACATATTACATTACTCATGACATGGTCAGTGACATCACTGATGGCATCTCAAATTACATCCCTGATGACATCATCCACAACCACTCCCACACCCACTCACACCCCACAGAATGTCTCATGCACTCAGTCCCACAAAACCACTCACATACGAATTCACAGACCCATACAAGCACTCACATACCCACTCACTGATCCATAGAGCCACTCATACATCTACTCACCCATACAGCCACTCACACAACCACAAACTCACCCATACAGCCACTCATGCACCCACTCACTCATGTTTGAGTCACACATGAGCCACTCACACATCCAGCCATACAACTACACAGACACTTACACACCCACTCATACACCCATACAGCCACTCATACACTGAGTCAGTCACCCATACAGCTACTCACACACTTACTCATTCACCCATATAGTCACTCACACAGCCACTCACTCACCCATACAGTTACTCACACACCTACTCACTTACTCATACATTTACTAACACATGTACTCACTCACCTATACAGTCACTGACACAAGCACACTCACCCATACAGCCACTCTCACATTTACTCACCTATACAATAACTCACACACCCACTCACTCACTCACCCATACAACACTTATGCACCCACTCATTCACCCACACACAGACAGTCGCTCCCCTATACAGCTACTCACACACCCACTCACACACCAATACAGTCGCTCACTCACCCATGCAACCACTCATACATCCATAGTCACTCAGACAGCTACTTGCATATAGATACACACACTCACACAGTCACTCACATAATATGTGTTACAAATAGAATCACTCATTACTAGTACACAGTTTACTAATTTAACATCTGTAGTATCTTACTATATATTTTTAACACTCAAAAACTTGTAGAAAACACTTACAATCACTGGAGGATGTCATCAGTGATGTCATTTGAGATGTCATCAGTGATGCCATCAGTGATGTCACTGGCCATGTCATGAGTGATGTAATATGTGAGGTCATAAGCAGTGCATTACAGGGGCGTAAGTTATAGTTAGCTCAGGTGGCTATGAATGCTGCATTTCTATGATTTTGAACGAGTGAAATATGATCCAAACTATAACGTCCTTGTAACCTTTGGTTTTTCAGTGAATCTCTAACAGGTAACAAAGCAATTCCATTTCAGGCTTAGAGTGCTACATAAATTACATTAAAAAGGAAGTAGGGAACCCTGGGTAGTTTCCAAGTTTTAGGCCGAGAGCAGCTCCTTTATATGGACCACTCTACAACACCACCAACACCTTAAAACTGCTCACCTCAAATGTCTGTTTTTTTTAGCAGCGTTTTTAAGCATAGGATTAGCACAGTGCCATCCACGCCAAGCTAGAAAAGTGACAAAGCCTTTTGCCATGTTTGCAGCAAAGTCTGCGTGGGCAAGCACAGCTTGCTGTCAGAAGTGACCCTGACCTTTCTTGCTTGTGTACTGGGGGTGAGAGTGGGTCCAAGGTCTGTCGGCCACCACAGTGGAGTACCACAGCGAGGCATCCTTTCCAAAGATCATCACTTCATTCTTGTCCTTGTTTAGTTTAAGGCAGTTGAACTTCATCCAGCAGGCCACTTTGGTCACGCCTGAGTTGAAGTTGTTCCTGGTGCTGGGTATTTTGTCCACCGGGGACAATGTCAGCTGTGTGTTGTTGGCGTAAATGAGTATGTTGATGTTGTATGGGGACAATGTCAGTTGTGTGTTGTTGACGTAGATTAGTATGTTGATGTTGTATGTTTACATGACATCTGCCAGCTGTGTCATGAAGAAGTTGAATAGGCTCTGGCTGAGTGAGGACTCTGCAAATTAGTTTCTGAGCTTCTGAGGAGTATACTGTGTGTGTTCTTCTGGTGTGAAAGGTGCAGATCCATTCGAGGGCAGGTCCCTAGATGCAAGCCTGGTGAAGTTGTCTGATAAGGATGGAGTGGGAGACTCTTTCGAAGGCTACAGAGAGGTCAAGTAGGATGAAGGATGTTGTTTCTCCTCTGTCAAGGATCATCTGGATGTTGTCTGTTGCTGTCAAGAGGGCTGTCTCTGTACTGTGGTCAGGTCTGAAACCTGGTTGCGTGATGTTAAGGAGCTGGTGGTTGGCAAGGTAGTCGGCGAGGCATATGTTGATGGCTTTTTATATTGCTTTGGCCACGTATGGTAGAAGGGAGCTTAGTCTTTTATTCACAAGTATGACTGGGACTGCTGAGGGCTGCTCTTCTCTCTGCCTGCTCATCACACTGCACATTACCCAACACTGTCTGCAGCTGCTCTGCCTCCTGCCAATGGCACAATCGTCCCTTCCTCCTGCCCCTGCATTACGCAGCACTATCAGACTTCCAAGCCATCCCCATAGTCCCCTCTAACGGCGTTCTCTGCCCCTCCTTCCCTCCTAACACGGAACATCTCTCTGCTGCCCAGACCTCAGATCTCCGCCTCCTTCCAGTTCCATTCCCCCATTCCACACCCCACAATGTCTCCAGACCGTCACACAGCGCTTGCTGCCTCCTTTCTGGGCATGACACAGCTCCTGCTTTCCTTGGCCCCTCACTGTCTCTGCCTGCTGTCTGCCTAACAAACAGCTATGTCTGCATACTTTGCACCCACCACACATTACTTACACCGATCGGTCTGCCACTGCATACCTAGCCAACGATATGAAGCTGTGATTGGGAACTTGCTGAGGCAGAGAGAGGATCAGAACAGGTTTCTCCGTTGAGATGCACTTCACAGAAATGTATCTTGTTAAAGGGACATTACTGTACAGTGTCGTTAGTTGGAATAAAGCTGTCACAATGTTGAAGAACTGTGCTTGTACTCACCTTTTTGTTATCATGTTATGCTCAGTGCAGCCAGGCAGACTGTAAACAGTGCATTATTCATAGGGTGCTCTCAGTGTGGTCAGGCATAAGCCACACACACTGGAATAGAGCATCCTGAGACACACACTGTAAAAATAACACTAAAAGTGTTTAGTAATTGTATAGCTCTTTAATCCCTGGCGGTACAGCATCCAGGATACAATGCTGCATGGCTACACACTTATAAGGTCCCGAAGGCGAGACCTATTGGCTATGCCAATGCTTGTTCTCATTTTGTGCCTGTGCTTTTCATTGCTTTTACCTTTTTTTATTTGCCTTTAGCCTTGCATTATGCTCTTGTTTTTGTCTTTATCTCGTTTTGTGCCAGTTTTTTTCATTGCTTTCATTCGTTTTTCTTTTCCTTTTTTGTGCCCTTGTTTCTGCCTTTCGCTCATTCAATGCTTTCACACGTTTTTCTTTGCATTTTACCCCGTTTTGTGCCCTGTTTTCACTGTTTACTCTTCAGTCCTTTCTGCACCCCCACTCTCCCTCCCCAATGCTCCTTACCTGCACCTTGTTGTGCGCCTTTTCCCGCTCCTGCCACCTGCACCCCTCCCAGCCTCACCTACCATTTCTCAGAAGCTATTAAATCACAACTGCAGTGTGGACATGCCGTTGGCTTGGCAAAGGCCAGCTCATCCGTGCCTGGACCTCGCCCTCCACCAGAAACCCTGGTCCCCCCTTCCCACCATTACCACTCTGCACTCCTCCATGCCCTCACCTCCGGCTGCCACCCGCTGTGATGCTGCTGTACCGCAATCTACAATACAAAAAGAGCCTTTATTGGCACCTCCTGCCACTTTACCTGCACAACCACAACCACTCCTCCTACACCCACCACAACCACACCAACAGCGCACAATACCCCACACACTTAAGCACCCATGAACAAAACTCACCCGCACCCCAATCCTTGGTCGCATGCATGCTCCTCTTCACCCATGCACTGCAAACCCATCCGGGAGATCTGATCCCTGCTGGACGACTCCGCCCTGGACATCCTTTTCCTCACTTACACATGGCTGATCACAGCATCGACACCAGACATCACCACAGCTACCCACGAAGGTTACAATATCATCAAGCAAGACCGCCAACACAAACCTGGAAGAGGAATTGTCTGCATATTCAGCTGCATTGCCAGCACAGAAGCCGAAACCCACTACATGGAACACCTCAACTTCAAACTGCAAACTCACAACCAACTTCACCCTAAACATTACCCTGGTCTACCGACCCCCAGTACCTGAGGCTAACTTCACCAGCAACTTTTCAGACTTTGTCTCTCCACTAGTCATCTTCTCCAGCACCTACATCCTCCTAGGAGTGTTCAAGTTTCACCTTGAAGACCTGACCGACCCCAACTCAATCGCACTCCTTGAAAGCCTCAGATATCTTGGACTCACCCAACACATATCAGCATTTTCAGCTTCTCAATGAGGATCCCCCACCACAGAAGAACCACCACAACAGACCGCTGACACTGGAACAACATATCTAAGGTGGATTGTGCTTCCGCTATCGAGAAAAGCAACCCGAGCATACCGGTCACTTACCCAGCAACATCAACACTATTAACAACTGGACCACTGCCTGTGCCGATCCTTGGCTCTTCAGAAAAGAAGCCAATTAGCAAGAACACAATGCAGGCTGGCTGGCACACTGGAGAACTCAGAATGATCAAATAGCACTGCAAGCAGCTAGACAGGATGTGGAGAGCAAGCCAAGAAGAATCAGACAATGAAATAGTAAAATCCACCCAGAGATGCCACCACCATCCAATAAACCTAAAGGAAGACCCTAGCTGATTGCATCAACATCTCCAACAGCAGCAAAGACATTTGTGCCATCATCAAGAACTTCACCACACCAGGAGCAACCACCAGCAACATCACCACAACCCAAGAATGATGAAACGACCTCTCAGACTTCTTCTGCAATAAAATCGCAACCATTTATACAAACTTCGACCCACAACCAGAACCCATCAACCTTGCAACAGGTCATTCGGTATCGAACAAAGGAGACATCGTGACAACATGGATCCCCATCACCACAGAGGAAACAACAGCAGTCATGAAGACCATTCACTCCGGGGTCCTGTCAGACCCTTGACCCCACCATGCCTTTGACAAAGGTTCAACCCCCATCAGCAAAGCTCTCAACCCCATCTTCAACACCATTGACACAGCACCATTCCTGGAAGTACTAAGCCGAAGCATCCGCTATGTGAATTCCCCCCAGCCCCCCTCCACATTTCGGTCGAGCCTCCCACCCACTTATTGTGCGCAGAAAGTCTAGGGAACCCTCCAGTCTGGGAGATGGGATTATAGGTTTAGTTCAAACAATGATAGAAGCACGAGCTGTAGGATGGGTGCATCTCTGCCCAATGTCTGCTTTGCTTGTAGGGTGACAGATGGACCCAAGCAGGCATGGGTTACATAAAGGGGGTGTACGCTGCAGTGTTTATATAACACACGCACGAAGTGGTGTCACTGGGCAGTGCTGGTCTTCAGTGCACTTGGTAGATAGCAGGAAGAACTGGTACGCAAGAGGCTCTTGAAGGGTTCTACGCTGATTTCAGTACATGCCCTTGTGTCACAGCAGAGAATCCAGCTCCACGGCGGGCGCACGAGGGTTTGTATGAATGATGCACACTCAGAATAGTATATAAAGTTCCTTTATTCTCAACTCTGTATGAGAATGTGAGGAGGGTCCCCTGAGTCTACCTTAACAGATATTTATTGATCTTTGCCTGATTGCGGACCCCTGAAAGGCTGAGGGCCACCCGCTCCGCCCCAGCACAAACCTTTGATTTCCTCACATTTGTACACGCTTTAGTGCATCATTGTAGTTGTTGGGCTCGGACCTCTGGTTAACGCTATGATGGTCTTGTTCAGATGCCTTGTACGGGGGCCACCGTCGGTAGACGACCCCTGAAGGTTTCATAATAGGGTTCTTTCTGTATTCCACCAGTTTGCAGCTTTGCTGTTATCCATGAACTGGACTATCTCAATGGGACTTCAAATTCAGTGCATCCCCTCGACGTTCATTGCGTCTTAAGGAATGTGACGAGATTAGACCATGATTTACAGCCATTTAAACGGCGCTCGGAGCAAGTCGGGTGAACGCGTTCTGATACACAATTTGCCTGTATTAAAGAAAAGTCACTCTTCTTCAACAAATGCATCTCGTATTACACAACTGCCCAGAGGCTGATGCTATACGCTGTGCTGTTAGGAAATAACCACGGACTGACATAACTAGACCAGACACACGAAGTGAACGGGCTGTATTGCATATGTGCAAAAAAGTGATACGAATGCATGCATACAACGTTTACGAAGTTTTTACCAACTGTATGTCAAACCTAGGTAAAAAAACTAAACGTAGATGGTTGAACGCATAAAATAGAGGAGTTAGGCCAAAGCGTATGTGCACATTAAACATTCACTTGTCAATGAAGGACTGAAAGGTGTGTCAGACGAGCAAGTAGGACGTATTGTAATTGTACACTAGGTGGGGCACATTCAGTCGGGCTGAACTTACAAGTGATTAACAAATATTTGTCAGTATTTATTATGTGATTGAAACAACGGAAGTGGTGCGGAGCACCCGTGAAATGCACTAAAGTGCTCCTGCAAAAACACAGGATGAACTAAGGAAATCCATATTAAAAGAGGAAACATTTTTAGCAACAAGGCCGAATCGGTCACAGTGCACATTGGGGCATTTTTTGACTCTAGACACTTGCCAGGAGTGACCCTGTACTAAGTGGACTCCGCAATCCCGACCTCAATGACCAGCGACAGCGGAGGAGAGGGGGACCCGGCAGCTGCTGCATGGGCCGGGCCGTTTCCTGGATAGAAGGCCGTGGAATTCAACCGCAGTGTCTTCTGCCCGTGACTGACAATTGCAGCGCGTTTTCCATAATAACAGTGCCACTAGCAGGATGGGGGAAGGGGTGGGGGTTAATTTATACAATTCCAGACTGACCTGTTGCAGAAAGCTTGGAGCGCTCTTTGCTGCCTTGGACCTAGGGGATGTAACCAACCTTGCGGGTGAGCAGCGCTTCGCAGCAGCAAGGGGACACCAGGCGCTGGGTGTGCTCAGAAGCTGCACGTAGGCACACAGGTATTCGCCGCTCACGGCTCCGGCAGGTAGAGGAGCCTTTCCGGCGGGTCCTGCAGCTGCCTTCTGCCCACAAACCACTGTGAGCGTACACACCCACCAGAAGAGACCACCGGACCCGTGCAGGTACCACTGGTGCAGCGCCAGGTGACTGCACTGTGTGTCTACAGTCCTGCCTGAAGAGGTGGTGTGCAGATGCTGTAGTTTGCTGCACGCAACTCTTAGGATAAAGTCTGCACGCCGTAACCATGCCCGGGCCTTATGTAGCGCCCCCCTGCTGCCAGCGCATGAGGGAGCTTCCTCCAGGGCCGGACAAATCCCGTCTCTGCTCGTCATGGCTGGGGGCCTCTGTGTGAATTGGCTGCAGCCCAGCACCGTCCCAGGCTGTTGGTGCTTATTTCCTCATCCGCGCGGGCAGCGTGCTAGTAATAATCTACATGGGACGCCGTGCAGAAAGAAAGTGAAAGTGAGAAAAAGGAACCTTTAAAGTGCGTGCTGTCAGTCACCTCCCCGTTGCGTGCGGCTGAGGGCATGTACAGCGTTTCCTTGCGGGGAGCGAGCAGTGGCACCATCTGTTTTCAAGATAATTACAAACAGATGGTGCTGATGCTCGCTCCCGCAAGGGAAACGCTAAACTGCACGCGTTGCAATAGAAAGCAATGCAAAACGTGCATGCTTTTAGCCAAAATGCTGATCGATTCCAAAAGGTCCCCTCCTAAGCAACGCATGCGCGCTGCGTAGGCGAGACCTAAAAAGGTAGAAACAAGGGCGCAATACAAGGCAAAAAAACAAAGAAAAATGGGTGAAAGCAATGAAAACACGGGCACAAAATGAGAGAAAGGCAGGGCACAATACAAGGCAAAAACCAAAGAGAAACGGTGAAAGCTATAAAAAACATCGTTACAAAATGAGTAAAAAGCAAAATCAGGAACAAAACGGAAAAAACTAATGGAAAACGTGTGAAAGCAATAAAGAACATAAGTATAAAAGAAAAAAACTAAGAAAAAGTAATGAAAAATGAGTGAGAGCAGTGATGATGAAAAACGAGTGAACGTAGTGGACCAAGGATACAAAACGTGAAAGAAGCAGGGAAGAGAAAGAGAGTGGAGCAGAGGCGCAACTAGAGCCAAATTTCGGGGGGGGCTAAGAAAAAATTTCGGGGGGGGGGCTGACTCTTCCAGCAATAGGCTGAGTGGGGATGCAGGGGCTATAAAAAGGGGTGAAAAACAACAGAGCCTCATTTACAAGCAAATGGTCTTTTAAAGACCTGTGAAGTACTCGGGTGCTGCTGTGTGTGTGCCCGGGAAGCTGTCTGAGCCCGGGCTGCAGGGCCGGACTGGGAACAGAAACCGGCCCTGGCAAACTGATCAGCCGGCCCCCCCTAGGGTGAGGGGGAGTGCAACCGAGCAGGTTGCGAGGGACGGTTTCGGCCGATTTTGTTACAGGGGGCCGATATTGCCGACCCCCGGTAACAAAAACGGCCCCCCAGGGGCCCAAAACCGGGCCCCACCCTAGCGGCCTACCGGGGAAACGCCCGGTGCCCGCTATGGCCAGTCCGGCCCTGCCGGGCTGCCACACACGACGGGGGGGGGCTGAAGCCCTTTGAGCCCAATGGGCGTTGCGCGCCTGCCTGCAAGGCCCATGGCTGTGCAAATTCAAAGTTTCCAAAATAAACGAGCAGAGTCATAGACAGCACCGGGGAACGTTTTGGTGTACAAGCAATTAATATTAATTAACAGCCAAATTATTAGCCATTGATGAGATGTGTTGCAACACTCTCAGCAATGCCTGCATGGCACATTTGACGTTTATATGTAATTTCCACTAAACACACTGCTGCAGGTCAGTTTGTTGGAAGCTTTAGAGGGGACAGGGGCAAAAAGACGTTTGTGACACCCCCCCCTTGCCCCCCTCCTGCTTTGTAATCGAAGGACCACCTTGTAATGATGAGACTACACGGAGAAGTAATTCAAGGTGATTTATTCTCAGCTGGAACACCGATACAGGAGGTTGTAAACCTCCCCCAGCCTCCAAGATTATCCTACTTCCAAGTACAGTAACAGAATAGAACCCCGATGTTACTTGGAAACAAGCACGAGCAAGACCTTCAAATAACAACAAGCATACAATGTTGAAAAGATTCCTAAACGCGAGCTGAACAGGAAACAAGGCGCGAGCTGAGAGAAAACTAAGCATTAACACTATTAAAGAACATAACACCACCTTATAATGTTCACTGGGTTAAAGAAAACAGGGTGGTTCTAGCCCCCCTATGGCTAACCTGTGAACAGTCAGTCAAGGCACTTTAAACCCGGCTCCAGCGTCTCGAGGCTCCGGCCTTGCTCCCCTCTCTCTTGCAGGTAAGAGGATAGATACTGCCACAGCAGTTGTAGATGAAGAGCCAAAGGCAAAAAACGTCAGTAATCAGATGTACTGTGAAGAAATGGGGGTAGTCTCGATAAAACTGACTATTTACTGTTAACCAAAATCAAACAGGGTAACACCTTGAAAGTGTCCTCTCTCCGAGATAAACCGCTCTTTGAGACTCACTATTTTCAGCCCTGCTTGCTTCGATTTTCTTCCCTGTCCCTCTTCTGTCGTCGACCACTTGTTGTATGTCCCCTTTTTCCATACCCCCTGTACTCTAGCCTCTCTCACCTGTCTCTTGATCATCCATGGGCTGAAACCGGGGGGTTGCACCAGCGACGCTGCTTTCCGGGGTCCTCTCGCGCGCCTCCTCCACCGTCGCCTAAGCTTCTTGTCTAAGACACCCATTGGAATCTCGGGTTCCGCTTAGCCTGAACGTCACAAACTCTTATTGTGACGTCAGGGCAGAGGTGGGCGAGCCACTGAAGGCTCGAGCCAGCTCTCTGGCTCAGCCAGCTGTCCTATTGGACTTTCGAGCCAAGATCGAGTCGATCTTTGATGTTGCTTCTAAGCCACCCTGGGTGGAGTGGACGAGGGGTGGCCAACTTTTTGCATTTCTTCATGAAAATACAAGGAGTTCCTGGCTCTGGTCAGCCCCGCCCTTGCTGCACACAGAGCAGTTTTAAGAATGTGTGATAAGAAATGGACGTGGGTGAGCCAACAAATTAACGGTGAGAGGCGAGCCAAGGGTCTGGCTCAGATTTTAGAGCCCCTGCAGGGGCCGAGCCCTGAAAATATCAGCTACAATAGACATAGACCAAATATCACGTCTCTTCGAAATTCAAAAAAGTTTATTTCTTTAGCACGTCGAAGCTTTGACATTAATATGTCACATTATAGCACTGCACTGAGAAGTACTTTATTAAAAGTGAAATAAAATATTTGCCTAAGATCACACAATTTAAGCGGGAAAGCCACGATTTTTGCAGGTCTCTGGTTTTACTTTGTACAAATAAGCCAGCAAATGGGTATCTATTTGTCTTTCTCTATAATAAGGCTTGTATCCAGATATACAATACAGCAAGTAACATTACACCTACAAGTCACTGCTATTGGCTTTGCCAATGGCTGTTAGTTGCATAAGATAACAAGCATTGGCATAACCAATAGGTCTCGCCTTTGAGCCCTTATAAGTGTTTAGCTATGCAGTACATTACCTATTACATTATCTATCAAAGTTTGTGGTAAATCAATGGCGGGAGATATAATATGCAGTTGAAAAAAAAAACATCAAATAAATAGATATGCAAGCACATCGACCTAAAAAGGGCTTTAATTAAATGAGATTGCGACACAGAGAATGGAAAAATTGCGAGGGATAGCTCTGCTGTTTGAGCCTGTGCAATCCATGTATACTATGTAATGCGAGGGATAGCTCTGCTGCCTGAGCAATCTGTGTAATGCGAGGGATAGTTCTGCTGCCTAAACCTGTGCAATCCATGTAATTCGAGGGATAGCTCTGCTGCCTAAACCTGTGCAATCCATCTAACTCGGGGGATAGCTCTGCTGCCTGACTTTGTACAATCCCTAGAATTGAGCGGATAGCTCTGTTGCCTTAGCCTTTGCAATCCATGTAATGCGAGGGATAGCTCCGCAGTCCTGTTATGTGCAATCCATGTAATGCGAGGGATATATCTGCTGCAGGAGCCTGTGCAATCTGTGTAATGCAAGGAATAGCTCTGCTGCCTGAGCCTGTAAACACCTCTGTGCTCTCTCCTGTTAGGGGCTATAAACCGCTCCCCTGCTGCAGCCTGTAACTTCTGTGCACTTGAAAGATAGCTCTGCTGGCTCAGCCTGTAAAAACCCGTGTTACCCTAGGGGTAGTTGTACTGCCCAAGGCCTCAATCTAAGCCTGGGGTGGGGGCTTCTGTTACTGCCCATCTGTCTGAGAGATAGCTCTGCTGTTGCATCTTGTGAGATCCGCTTGGGTAAGGCCCCCTTTTGCTCGGGTATAGCGCAGTTCACTTATGTCACCTTCAGCGCGCTGCTTTCCTGGTAACTTCAGATCCAGTTCTGTGCGGCGAGAAGGAAACAAAATCCACCAAATCCGGCATGCAAACAGATCAGTTTCTTTATTTTTTCCAAGTTAGGTGAAAATGACCTAGTACTTTTAAGAAATTTGAATTATGAAAATGAGTCAAGCTGGTTTTAATAGGACCATTTATTAATGTATAGCTAACCGCAGGTTGATGAACTTTTTGAGAACTGGAAACGCCCTGCATGGGTGTGACTTTTAGTGGCTAAATGCAGATTCATATTTTTCTCCGTCCTACATTTTGTAAGGTCCCATGATTCCTGCCACAACATACAGGAAGTTCCATGTGATCTCTCCAAGGGGTGAAAAATGCTATTCCATCCAATATCAGATGGCTAGATTTAGACGAGGAGTACGCATTTCATGGACAATATGCACCATAGTGAGAGGACCTTAATGCAGATCTCGGCACTATGATCAGTATGTACTCTATACAGAGTTATGCCATATTTCCAGTACCGTAACATGTGGCTAGTGCCTGCTGGGTACTGACAGGGGGGACGAGAAGCAGTACATGGCCGAAGGCCAAAACCTTTGACCAGTACAAATGTACAAACCCATAGTCTCTGCCTAGGAGGTGTGGACAAAATCTGTGCTTCCAGCAGGTACAAAGACCGCAGTACTGTGAGGAGGGTGTGTGCAAAGATCAGACACCGTGCCCATCTGGTGCAGAAGTGGGGCACTGGCTGTTAACGTGCTTCCCTTGGCCTATGAAGACGCCGGGCAGTGGCTGGGGAGCAGATTCAGTATAGGGTACAGCTTGACAATAACACCTCCAAATACTGCTCCACACAGATGATATTACTGGAGTAATCTCATATCTCAACAACCAAAATAGCAACTACAAATCTCCGGAGAGATTACACAGAAAGAAAAGGATACATTTCCACTGAACAAGGTGAATCTAGAAGAAAACCTGCACTATTACTATGAGCTATGAAGTTTAAGAAACTGCTTAAGTACATTTATTTTGTTATAGTTGGATTTATATAGTACTTACTACCCCTGACGAGGCATTGAAGCACACATTTATGAACTAAACATTTAAAAAACAATAGCCAGCTGGTACTTTACTATGGCACTAAGTGTAGAGGTAACAGAAGTTCCTACACCATATTTAGATCCCCAATTTAGGCAAGCATTTATACAGACATTTACAACCAAAAAGTCTCACAGCTTGTTTGCGGGAACCCAACATTTTCATGGCTCATGTACAAAGGGGTCTGCTTTGCCAACACGCAGATCAATGTCTACATACGACAACCTCGGCTTCACAAAAAGCCAAAGGTACAAACTACCAACCTAGTGAGACCTGCCAAAGCACATGGGTGGCATGCACAAATGCAGAGTAAACTCCTATTTTGTACAAGGGCAGAGGTCATATTTTAAAATGCACAATCCATTTGCTTAAGCTCTGTGTCTGAAGCAACAGGGGTACAAGCATGCCACGCAGGCCCCTCTGGCTGCTGCCAGAGTTCGGCCTGGAAACCTCCCAGCGCGTGGTCACCTTCCCATGGAGTCATTAAATCGCCAAATGTCGGCTGGTGGGAGTCGCCTGCAGGCTCGCACATCTGAGCCCTGTGGCTGGGACCACAGGGCTCAGGTCACCGCTAATGAACACGGATTTCATATGCAGCTTGTCACAGCTCGCGAGCTGCAGCCACGCAGATGCCGGCAGGATCAGATGTGTTGATGAAGATTCAAAATAAATGACTCGCTTACAAAAAAAAAGACAAACCTACACAACACCCAGTTTTTTTTTTAAATTGCCAGCTTTGTCTTTACACAATTCGAAAATATCAATTTTTGATTGCAGAAAACGAGACACCATGGATGCTGGGATAGGTGTTGGACATTGTGTGTGGTTGAAATGTTAATATAAACATGCTTTCATGTGGTGGATAATGAGACTAGAGGAACACTTTCAAATCAACATTATTAAACCTAGCTGTAAAGACCACTACGTAGAATAGACAGACAGGGCCCTCAGGAGCATCAACAAATGTTATATGTCGTCATTACTTCTCGAAAGCGGTAGGAGAAATTTTAGGATAGCTGCATACGTTGACTCATGTTTCTTGCACACTTATCCGGAATACGGAGCTCACATTTTCCTAACCAAACTCACATTTTCGGTTTAAAAGACATGCAGTGCCACCTATGTAGAAAAAGAAATGTAATCAAACTGCAAGTATCCAGGTATGAATCTATTTTGAAAGGAGACTTAGGAAAAGATCCGTTTACAAAAACCATGTTTGATGAAATGTGAACAAACCCATCCCCCCTCAGCGAACACCTTCTAAAATATTTGCAGGAACCCATTTCGCAGGGTGCAATGGTTCATACACCAGGGCATGGTCTGCTGAATCGGTGCTGATCACATTCAAGGATAACAAAAGCCAGCAGCCCTTGATGAAACGGATGTCTCTTTTAAAGGTGAAGACACCTTCCTTCGGTGCCCCACGCACCCAGCCTCGCCTGCACAGCCGCTGCATTTCCTCTTGTGTTGTTTAGGTCTGATCTATAGCCGCCCGGATGACAAATGTACACTGCTCTGCAGGAGTTGTTAGGTGCTTGGCATCACAGTTTTGAAGCAACTACAAGCCTTCAGGGCTGGGAGCGCTCACATCGCCAGCGATCCATAAGTTTCCCTCTAGAGGCCGGCACTTGCCTGATGCTGAAATACCGCGCCATAAATCAGGCGCCCGAAGTGCCTCCTGGGCACACGGCCATCTATCTTAGCAGCTTCACGGTGAAGGGTGTTGGGTACAGCTTATCTCCCGGCAGTCCAAGCAGGGGCCGGACCTTCACCGATGGCATTTGACGAGAGGCAGCAGGGGAAGGGGAGAGAGGAGGGGGCCTGCGCCTGTTTCCCTTGCGGGAGCGAGCAGGAACCATCTGTTAATACAAACAGATGGTTTGAAAGCTCGCTCCCGCAAGGGAATCGCCAAACGTGCACGCGATGCCATTCAAAGCAATGCAATGCGTGTACGTTTTTCACTGCAAAACTGAATCGATTTCTAAAGGTCTTTTTCTTATGCAGCGCATGCGCGCTGCGTAGACGAGACCTAAAAAAGCAACAACTATGGCTTCGTTGCATAGAACATTGAAAATGCTTCAGTTCTAAAGTGATGAGACTGTCTCTCTGAAGTTACCTCAAAGTCAGTGAAGGGTGGTACTGCTGCAGAGTTAAGATTTTTTATTTCACCCTGAGGGCAAAAATGGAGAGCCCGATAGAGACCCATCTCAGCACCTGCTTTTTAGAACTGCTGGTGCTGAGCACGGACAGGACCCGGTCCACTTAAAGCCCTGGTACAGGGAGGGATGGAGGGAGGAAGGCAGAAGCCACATGAAAGCATGGCTCCTTACAGGCTCAAGGTTCCAACAGGACCTCGAGCTGAGCCAAAGCCAGGCTTCGGCTAAAGACTGGTTCCAGGTTTCAGTGGCTCGCCCAGCTCCAATAGGGAATGAGGGGGGCAGTGGAGTAATGATAATTATGTTTCTCCCTCGCCCCCCTGCAGAATGGAATGAGGGGTCCCTGAGTCTAACATATCTCACTGATATTATTCATTGCCTTGGGCTGGATGGAAGCTCCAGAAGGGTAGGGGCCTGCGTTACAGGGGACGAGGGGAGCAGGAGAGACACCTCAGTGGACAGAGAACACTGACTGGAGGCATTCCCACAGGGATACGCAGGGCGAGTGGCATGTGTGGCAAACAGTGATCCGAGTCCAAGGGCCTGTTCTGTGGACCAGGTAGTGAAGAGGCAGTGGACATGGTTCTGGTTTAGGCGTCTGTTGCCTTGGGCACTTGGCGCAGCTCCCAGACGCACTCGCCAGTGGCAGCTGGCATCTACGAGGGGGGGAGGCGGGCTGGCGAGCGCGCAAATAACTTTTTGAAATTAAACACTTACCGAACATGTTCTCAGCTCCGGACCTCTTCTTCCATCGATTTCAGTGCAGGAACCAGCAAACATCCCTGATCAATCATAGCGCTGCTCACATGCTGTTAACCAGCATGAGAGCAGCGCCCTGATTGGATGGAGTGGCCTCCCTCAGCGCTTCCCAGCACATTGGAGACCTGCACATGCTCTCAACCCAGCTGTCTAAGAAAGCTGGGTTGAGAGGTTTAAAGTGCGCATGTCTGGCTGGCCGTCGCAAGAGACATGCACACTTTAAACAGTGCACAGGCAGCCCTCTGCCCACAACTCCTTCCTGCTGCCACTCAGCAGGCCCGCCCCGTCCTGACACTCAGTTCAGGACAGGATGATGAAAAATAAAATGCTAATAAATGACCATTTTATTTTTCCTCTCTGGGGCTTTGGGGGGCATTTAAGTGGAGCAACGCTAAAACGGAGGAGCCACCCCTGGCACTTGCAGTGAACATAGTGAGAGGGACCATGCAGGGAAGAGCTGTGCGTTCATGTTGTACATATTTTGGTTTTGCCAAAAACAAACAGAGGTATTACCACTGAACAGATTAGTACATTCCCCTTATGAGGGTCTGAGATTGTGGTGTACACGGTGAACAGATTTTGTTGGTTAGGCTTTGCTTCAGAGTCACTCTAAAATCTTATAATATCCAGGGGAGTACGGCTACCCTCCTGCAACTGCGCAGCAGCTACTTTTTTTGAGGAGGCCTGGCTGCTGGCCGATTTTTTTACACCCGCCCTTCGCAGACATCCCACATTAGGAATAGAGGTCAGGATTTTGTGAGGCACCTTCAGTTGCATCATATTTGTATGGTCTTTCCACATTTCCGTTTGGAGTTCATGCAGCCCCTGAAGAACAGGCTGGTATCCATGCTGAAGCTGATCTGTTTCAACAAAATTTCTTGCGCAGCTGCTGCCCGGATCTACTAACTTCAATGGTGTGATGAACAGGGGCGTAGCCTTCGGGGGGGGGGGTTACACCTCCCTAAAAAGGGTATTCTGCAGTAAATAGTTGGGTACAAGTGCTTTCAGTCGGATAATGTGAAGTGTCTGTCGGATTTCACCAGGAATGTTTACATGCCCACACTGACAAAAACCCAACCCTCTCTCTTTCCTATGTTTTCAGAGCCTTAAACAATGCTGATTAATTTGATAAATATTGTGTTTTAGGTACCCCTAACAATCTGCCCTCCTCTCTCTGTCCAGTGCCCCTTTAGCCCCCTCATGTCCTTCTTCTCATATAATGTGTTTTAACAAGATGTCCCAGCATGACTGATGGAAATTTGAAGCTCACCCCACCCCCGAATCATATGACCAAGCTATGCCCCTGGTGATGAAAATAAGAACTGTTACTCACTTTATTGTTTGTGTGAATGGACGCTGTCCTCATTGTTCAATGTGCATAATTAATTAACCTATTATGTGAAGAGGAGGGGCTGGACAGGGCTTTTTGCACATGATAACTACCTTCCTCATATAGTCCGTCGGGAGTGGGAGGCAAGAGAGTAGCCCGAAAATGTACACTTTACTTTGAACAGAAGCTCTGATGGCACCAAGCAAGCAAAGCAAGTGACCTCAACCATCCCTAAAAGAAATTCCTTGCCTCTTCCATCCAAACATCTACCCATCCATCCTTTCACCCTTCCCCGAACCTGTGATATCCACTATTTCAACTTTTCATTGTCATCCATTCATTATTTCATCAATCATTCAATCTTTCCTCATTCCATCCCTTGGCCATTCCATCCATCCAGCCGTTCACACATCCATCATCTATGCATCCATCCATCCAATCATCCAGCCATCAATAAAGTCACCCATCCATCCATCCCCACTCTCAGATTTCCCTTTACTCTGCCACCCTTTCACTGGTGCCACCCTCTCTCCTTCCACTCACTGATCCATCTACCCACACATTCATCCTTTCTTCCATTCAATATTCCCTTCTTCTTTCCCTTTTCTGTCTACCCATCATTTGTTCTTCCTTGCTCCAACTTGCTCTTCTACTGATGCTGTATTCCTTTAAAGCATAAATAATGAGATATCGGCTGCCAATTGCAGACAGAAGAGGCCCATAAAGAGCCCCATCCACCCCCATTGTAGCTACCAAAGGGAATGGATGCAGCACAAGGAATTTGAAAGGACAGTGTTAAAGGTGCCTTCAATTTTGCACCTGCCTTCTGTCCATGTATCAATATCTGAAGGGAGGAGAGAATGAGCGTAGGCATCAGGGCCGGACTGGCCATAGCAGGCACTGGGGGTTTTCCTGGTGGGCCGGAATGGTGGGGGACGGTTTTGGACCCGTGGGGGCCGGTTTTGTTACCGGGGGACGGTTTTTCAGCAGTCCTGCAATATCGCCCCCTGTAATAAAAGTGGGAGCAGTGCCTCTCACTAGCACCCCCTGCCCCCCCCGCTACCAGGGCCAGTCGAGCAGATTGCCAGGGCTGGTTGCTGTACCCAGTCCGGCCGTGGCAGGCATGGCCAGCATAGCAGGCTCTTAGAGGCTGAGCCAAACGCGGCCTATGGTTAAGGGGCCAACAAAGAAATGTCGTCAGTCAGTGGGCTAGCAAAGCCCGAGGATAGCGCCCCCCCATCTCTGCCTGGCAGGTAGAACACAGCGGGTAGGGAGGCCAAAGAACAGAGGGAGGGGGTGGCAGGATGGCGCAAATAAGCCAACTGCCCCAGGCCAGCCCACTAGCAAAATGTGCAAAAGCCCGGCAGCATAAATGTGTCGTGCATTTCAAAGTGGACAGTGCAAGGAAAGGGGACGACCCAGCTGAAAGGCCAAAAGGATAGGAGTGGGACATCAGCCTCATTCATGTTTCGGAAGCTGCAGCATTAATCTGTTTCAAGAACACCTAGTGGCGGTCCAAAGGTCTAAAGAAGGATATGGTTACCATACTGGAAGGCCTTTGGATGCCTAACAGCAGGGACACTAGGAGGAGGCAACTGAGGAAGCAAAGGGACAGTCCCAAAGCAGACACGGCACTTGCTGCCCAGACATGGCCTGAATGGGGGAGGTCAAACATCAGTAGCAAGGGAAGCCTAGACTCTGCTGTGTTCATCCCAAAGGAGCTGCACACCCAGTGTACAGTCAAATGTCGAGTGACAATTAGAGTCCTGCCTGTGAGCTGTGACAGTGGTTTATGATGCTTACCAGTGATTTATGGCTCATGCTCACGATGTATGGTTATTATCAGTGATCTTTGGCTATGATTGAATTAATAAACTCTGAAGAAGACTCTGTGTAATAATGAGATCGAGTCAGTACACTTGGGCAGGTTCAGCAGTAGCGCACTAGTAAAGCAATCATCTCATCTTTTCATGCTGATACCGTCTGTCCTTCTAGGCACTCCCTTTCTGAGTACCTGCCCTGAGTTCTCCAGTCTTCATGTACAAGGTATGCTAGGCCCCAGTAGCCCACATTTATCTACTAGATGTCAACAGGGTACACTGAAATTGACCTTGGGAACGCTGCATGAAACTTAAAATTTTGAGAGATGGTCCTCTTGTCCCCATTGACAATACCTTCAGGTACAATTATGTACTGTTGACATACTGTTGAAGAGAAATCCTTTGCTTGTACAAACCTTTACTAGACCTTACTAGACCTTTGACAAGAATGGCAAGATGGCAAGGGAGCTAGCAGAGATTCATTCAGAAATGGACCTTCTTACTGTACACAAAGCAGGAAGTGCTCATCTCACTCAACTATTTCTCTTATGTATTTCTCTGATGTCTTCTTTCATTTTCTGGGTATAAAGAGGCTAACAGAGTTTGTAGGAGGAGGTGAGTAGATGAAAAGTTGAGAGAGAAAAAGAAACAGAAAGAAAAACAGAAAGGGAAGAAGTCAGAGGATAAGAGAGGGTGTGGGAAACAGGGATCAAGAGATTAAAAAGTGAGATAGTGAAGAAAATATAAAGGGAGAAACAGCAAGAAAAAAGAGAGTGGGGACAAAGAGAGGAAAGATTGAGAGGGAAAGGGAGAAATGGAGAATGGCGAGATAGAGGTAGTAAAAGAATTAAAGGGGGAAAAGGAAGGTGAAGTAAACACCCATAGTGAGACAGCGGAAGAGAAAATAGAAGCAAGCATTCAGAAGATGATTTTTTGCGAGTTCATCTTGTGCCTTCATCCTTAGCTTAGAGCCATACTCCTGGCTTGGCTGTGGCTCATCTCTTACCAAGGATTCTCTGGCTTGCCTATTACTACATCAGAAGAGCCCATGGATTAGAAAGCATGCTCTATAAGAATGAGCTCTCAAGGCTTGCGTGACAGGGTTTATATCTGGAATTCAGTGGCAACTCCAGAAGGGAATTTTAGGGGGGCACACATAGGGCCACAGATAAAACTGGTGGGATCATCTACAAAAGTTAGTCGCAAAGAGAGTCTGTGCGTGAGTGTATGTGTGTTTACAAACACAAACATACATATATATGTTTAAAATTATACACCTACGTCTCTCTCTCTCTATATATATACATTATCTACTGGCGGTCGCCAGTAGATAGTTATAGTTAAAACCTATTATCCATAGGAAATCCGCGACATTCTATTTGAAATAACGTTGGCGCCGGTTGACGAATCTTCGCGAAAGTTTCCAACTTGTTGGGGCGCTCCGGTCCGCTCCTATCCTGAAAGTCTCGGGTGATACGTCAAGCGGGGCCGAGAAAAAGGGGGGTCCCAAAACGCGTTTTCCCCATTCATTTTTCCATAGGAACCTTTAGTCGCAGCTACAGCCCGAACTGCTGAATGGAATTACACCAAATTTGGCAAAGAGGTAGCCCTTGGTTCAGTGTCGTGCCTTTTGCTTAAATGGTGTAAATCCGTTCAGTAGTTCCTGAGAAAATCAAAAGTAAAGTCACATATATATCTGGGCGGAGCCTAACCACACATGTCATCGTGAGATCTGATTGGCTGTCAGCACTTCATCCTGGAATTGCTGGCAGCCATCTTGGGACCAATATAAATGATAGTACCTCATTGAAATGCATTGTAGTGAATAGAAGATTTTGAGGGTCACCAAAAGGAGAACTATAAAGGGTGATAACAGGCTTTAGTTACATTAGAATTTATTTGTTGATGGTACCATACTAATTTTAGGAATTGTGGTGTATTCTAAGGTGATTTTACCATGTGAAAAACCTTCTGCTGGGATATCATGAATCATGTTTGAGAGAACACTATTTTCTCATGCTTGTCCCATGGAGGTTTGGAAGGTGCTCCAGAAGCTAAAATGAGAGCATATTTTCTGTAAATTCACATTATCTTTCTCACTCATGTGAGAATGAAGTCTGACACTCTCAGTAAAACATGTACATCCAACAAGGGCAGAGACTGTCAGTTGATTCCTTTGTGTTCTACTGCAGCTTCCCAGAGTGTTCTAAAGAACAACTAGAGTGCTAACAGCCTTACTTATGACAAAAGTATGGCACACCTGAAGCCATCTTGATTGGAATAAACTGGTAACACTTAAAACATTTAATTTAAAAAGGAACAAAATGATGGGGTTCATTTTGTCATAGAAATTATGGTTAGTGCTGTAGAAAGAAAAATTAGGACATGTTTCAAGTGTGATCTCAAATATCTTCCTGTTATATTTCAACAGGAGCAGCCTGCCAGTTGATGCCTTTGTGTTCTACTGCAGCTTCCCAGAGTGTTCTAAAGAACAACTAGAGTGCTAACAGCCTTACTTATGACAAAAGTATGGCACACTTGAAGCCATCTTGATTGGAATAAACTGGTAACACTTAAAACATTTAATTTAAAAAGGAACAAAATGATGGGGTTCATTTTGTCATAGAAATTATGGTTAGTGCTGTAGAAAGAAAAATTAGGACATATTTCAAGTGTGATCTCAAATATCTTCCTGTTATATTTCAACAGGAGCAGCCTGCCAGTTGATGCCTTTGTGTTCTACTGCAGCTTCCCAGAGTGTTCTAAAGAACAACTAGAGCGCTAACAGCCTTACTTATGACAAAAGTATGGCACACCTGAAGCCATCTTGATTGGAATAAACCGGTAACACTTAAAACATTTAATTTAAAAAGGAACAAAATGAGGGGTTCTTTTTGAAATAGAAATTATGGTTAGTGCTGCAGAAAGAAAATTTAGGGCATGTTTTAAGTGAGATCTCAAATCCTCTTCTATTTCATTAGAAAATTCTGACATGCAGACTGAAACAATCACTTTCAATACCAGCAGCAGACTACCAGTTAACTCCCTGGTGAGCAGTAGCTTTACTCCAGTGATCTAATGAGCAACTAGAGTGCTAACATTCTGAATTTATGGCAGATGTGAGACACATCTGAATGCCTTCTTGATGGAATCAAAGTAAAAAACTGAAAGCATTTCCTACTGAGGAGACTGCAGTAAATGAAGAAATTAGGAAACTTCATAACAAAGAAGTCTTCCAAGATGGCCACCAGTGAAAAAAGAGCCCAAATGTAGCACAAATATTACCCAGATGTAGCCCACATATAGCCCAATGACAAAAGTGTGCAAAACACTTTTTATTTTTAGTTTTTTTGTAGTTTTATGTAGTGCAGACTGGTCAGGTATTGGAGCATTGCATCTTAAAACATGACCCCCTACACTACAAAAACACCACTGCACTACCTTAAACCCTAAAACACTACCCCAGCACGACCCCTACACTACACAAGCACCACTGCACTATCCTAAACCCTAAAACACTACCCCCAGCACGACCCCCTACACTACCCAAACACCACTGCACTACCCTAAAACATGACCCCCTACACTACACAAACACCACTGCACTACCCTAAACCCTAAAACACTACCCCCAGCACGACCCCCTACACTACACAAGCACCACTGCACTACCCTAAACCCTAAAACACTACCCCCAGCACGACCCCCTACACTACACAAACACCCTGCACTACCATAAACCCTAAAACACTACCCCCAGCACGACCCCCTACACTACCCAAACACCACTGCACTAACCTAAATCCTAAAACACTACCCCCAGCACGACCCCCTACACTACCAAAACACCACTGCACTACCCTAAAACATGACCCCCTACACTACACAAACACCACTGCACTACCCTAAACCCTAAAACACTACCCCCAGCACGACCCCCTACACTACACAAGCACCACTGCACTACCCTAAACCCTAAAACCCTACCCCCAGCATGACCCCCTACACTGCCCGAACACCACTGCACTGCCCTAAACCCTGAAACACCAGCCCCTGCATGACCCCCTACACTGCCCGAACACCACTGCACTGCCCTAAACCCTGAAACACCACCCCTAGCACGACCCCCTACACTGCCCGAACACCACTGCACTGCCCTAAGCCCTGAAACACCACCCCTTCACGACCCCCCAACACTGCCCGAACACCACTGCACTGCCCTAAACCCTGAAATACCACCCCCAGCATGACCCCCTACACTGCCCGAACACCACTGCACTGCCATAAACCCTGAAACACTACCCCCAGCAAGACCCCCTACACTGCCCGAACACCACTGCACTGCCCTAAACACTGAAACATCACCCCCAGCAAGACCCCCTACACTGCCCGAACACCACTGACCTAAACCCTGAAACACCACCCCCAGCACGACCCCCTACACTGCCCGAACACCACTGCACTGCCCTAAACCCTGAAACACTACTCCCAGCATGACCCCCTACACTGCCCGAACACCACTGCTCTGCCCAAAACCCTGAAACACCAGCCCCAGCACGACCCCCTACACTGCCCGAACACCACTGCACTGCCCTAAACCTTGAAACACCAGCCCCTGCATGACCCCCTACACTGCCCGAACACCACTGCACTACCCTAAACCCTGAAACATCACCCCCAGCATGACCCCCTACACTGCCCGAGCACCACTGCACTGCCCTAAACCCTGAAACACCAGCCCCAGCACGACCCCCTACACTGCCTGAACACCACTGCACTGCCCTAAACCCTGAAACACCAGCCCCAGCACGACCGCCTACACTGCCCGAACACCACTGCACTGCCCTAAACCCTGAAACACCAGCCCCAGCACGACCCCCTACAATGCCCGAACACCACTGCACTGCCCTAAACCGTGAAACACCAGCCTCAGCACGACCCCCTACACTGCCTGAACACCACTGCACTGCCCTGAACCCTGAAACACCAGCCCCAGCACAACACCCTACACTGCCCGAACACCACTGCACTGCCCTAAACCCTGAAACACCACCCCGTGCATGACCCCCTACACTGCCCGAACACCACTGCACTGCCCTAAACCCTGAAACACCACCCCCTGCACAACCCCCTACACTGCTCGAACACTACTGCACTGCCCTAAACCCAGAAACACCATCCCCAGCACGACCCCCTATACTGCTCGAACACCACTGCACTGCCCTAAACCCTGAAACACTACCCCCAGCAAGACCCCCTACACTGCCCGAACACCACTGCACTGCCCTAAACCCTGAAACATCACCCCCAGCAAGACCCCCTACACTGCCCGAACACCACTGCCCTAAACCCTGAAACACCACCCCCAGCAAGACCCCCTACACTGCCCGAACACCACTGCACTGCCCTAAACCCTGAAACACCAGCCCCAGCACAACCCCCTACACTGCCCGAACACCACTGCACTGCCCTAAACACTGAAACATCACCCCCAGCAAGACCCCCTACACTGCCCGAACACCACTGACCTAAACCCTGAAACACCACCCCCAGCACGACCCCCTACACTGCCCGAACACCACTGCACTGCCCTAAACCCTGAAACACTACCCCCAGCATGACCCCCTACACTGCCCGAACACCACTGCTCTGCCCAAAACCCTGAAACACCAGCCCCAGCACGACCCCCTACACTGCCCGAACACCACTGCACTGCCCTAAACCTTGAAACACCAGCCCCTGCATGACCCCCTACACTGCCCGAACACCACTGCACTACCCTAAACCCTGAAACATCACCCCCAGCATGACCCCCTACACTGCCCGAGCACCACTGCACTGCCCTAAACCCTGAAACACCAGCCCCAGCACGACCCCCTACACTGCCTGAACACCACTGCACTGCCCTAAACCCTGAAACACCAGCCCCAGCACGACCGCCTACACTGCCCGAACACCACTGCACTGCCCTAAACCCTGAAACACCAGCCCCAGCACGACCCCCTACAATGCCCGAACACCACTGCACTGCCCTAAACCGTGAAACACCAGCCTCAGCACGACCCCCTACACTGCCTGAACACCACTGCACTGCCCTGAACCCTGAAACACCAGCCCCAGCACAACACCCTACACTGCCCGAACACCACTGCACTACCCTAAACCCTGAAACACCACCCCGTGCATGACCCCCTACACTGCCTGAACACCACTGCACTGCCCTAAACCCTGAAACACCACCCCCTGCACAACCCCCTACACTGCTCGAACACTACTGCACTGCCCTAAACCCAGAAACACCATCCCCAGCACGACCCCCTATACTGCTCGAACACCACTGCACTGCCCTAAACCCTGAAACACTACCCCCAGCAAGACCCCCTACACTGCCCGAACACCACTGCACTGCCCTAAACCCTGAAACATCACCCCCAGCAAGACCCCCTACACTGCCCGAACACCACTGCCCTAAACCCTGAAACACCACCCCCAGCAAGACCCCCTACACTGCCCGAACACCTCTGCACTGCCCTAAACCCTGAAACACCAGCCCCAGCACAACCCCCTACACTGCCCGAACACCACTGCACTGACCTAAACCCTGACACACCACCCCCTGCACGACCCCCTACACTGCCCGAACACCACTGTACTGCCCTAAACCCTGAAACCCCACCCCCAGCATGACCCCCTACACTGCCAGAACACCACTGCACTGCCCTAAACCCTGAAACACCACCCCCTGCACGACCCCCTACACTGCCCGAACACTACTGCACTGCCCTAAACCCTGAAACACCACCCCCAGCACGACCCCCTACACTGCACGAACACCACTGCACCACCCTAAACCCTGAAACACTACCCCCAGCAAGACCCCCTACACTGCCCGAACACCACTGCACTGCCCTAAATCCTGAAACATCACCCCCAGCAAGACCCCCTACACTGCCCGAACACCACTGCCCTAAACCCTGAAACACCACCCCCAGCAAGACCCCCTACACTGCCCGAACACCACTGCACTGCCCTAAACCCTGAAACACCACCCCCAGCAAGACCCCCTACACTGCCCGAACACCAATGCACTGCCCTAAACCCTGAAACACCACCCCCAGCACGACCCCCTACACTGCCCGAACACCACTGCTCTGCCCAAAACCCTGAAACACCAGCCCCAGCACGACCCCCTACACTGCCCGAACACCACTGCACTGCCCTAAACCCTGAAACACCAGCCCCAGCACGACCCCCTACACTGCCCGAACACCACTGCACTGCCCTAAACCCTGAAACACCACCCCCAGCACGACCCCCTACACTGCCCGAACACCACTGCACTGCCCTAAACCCTGAAACATCAGCCCCAGCACAACCCCGTACACTGCCCGCACACCACTGCACTGCCCTAAACCCTTAAACACCAGCCCCAGCACAACCCCGTACACTGCCCAAACACCACTGCACTGCCCTAAACCCTGAAACACCAGCCCCAGCACGACCGCCTACACTGCCCGAAAACTACTGCACTGCCCTAAACCCTGAAACACCAACCCCAGCAAGACTACCTACACTGGCCGAACACCACTGCACTGCCCTAAACCCTGAAACACCACTCCCTGCACGACCCCCTACACTGCCCAAACACTACTGCACTGCCCTAAACCCTGAAACACCACCCCTCAGCACGACACCCTACACTGCCCGAACACCACTACACTGCCCTAAACCCTGAAACACCACCCCAGCACGACCCCCTACACTGCCCGAACACCACTGCACTAAACCCTGAAACACCACCCCCTGCACGACCCCCTACTCTGCCGGAACACCACTGCCCTAAACCCTGAAACATCACCCCCAGCACAACCCCCTACACTGCCTGAGCACCATTGCTCTGCCCTAAACCCTGAAACACTAGCCCCAGCACGACCCCCTACACTGCCCGAACACCACTGCCCTAAACCCTGAAACACCAGCCCCAGCAAGACCCCCTAAACTGCCCGAACACCACTGCATTGCCCTAGACTCTGAAACACCAGCCCCAGCAAGACCCCCTACACTGCCCGAACACCACTGCACTGCCCTAAACCCTGAAACACCAGCCCCAGCACGACCCCCTACACTGCCCGAACACCACTGCACTGCCCTAAACCCTGAAACACCAGCCCCAGCACGACCCCCTACACTGCCCGAACACCACTGCACTGCCCTAAACCCTGAAACACCAGCCCCAGCACCACCCCCTACAATGTCCGAACACCACTGTACTGCCCTAAACCCTGAAACACCACCCCCTGCACCGCCCCCTACACTGCCCGAACACCACTGCACTGCCCTAAACCCTGAAACACCACCCCTGCACGACCCCCTACACTGCCCGAACACCACTGCACTGCCCTAAACCCTGAAACACCACCCCCTGCACCACCCCTACACTGCCCGAACACCACTGCACTGCCCTAAACCCTGAAACACCACCCCCTACACTGCCCCCTACACTGCCCGAACACCACTGCACTGCCCTAAACCCTGAAACACCACCCACAGCATGACCCCCTTTACTGCTCGAACACCACTGCACTGCCCCAAACCCTGAAACACCACCCCCAGCATGACCCCCTACACTGCCCGAACACCACTGCCCTAAACCCAGAAACACCACCCCTGCACGACCCCCTACACTGCCCTAACACCACTGCACTGCCCTAAACCCTGAAACACCACCCCCTGCACGACCCCCTACACTGCCCGAACACCACTGCACTGCCCTAAACCCTGAAACACCACCCCCAGCACGACCCTCTACACTGCCCGAACACCACTGCACTGCCCTAAACCCTAGAACACTACCCCCAGCATGACCCCCTACACTACCCGAACACCACTGCACTACCCTAAACCCTAAAATACTCCCCCAGCACGACCCCCTACACTACCTGAACACGACTGCACTGCCCTAAACCCTAAAACACTTCCCCCAGCACGACCCCCTACACTACCCGAACACCACTGCACTGCCCTAAACCCTAAAACACTCCCCCCAGCACGACCCCCTACACTACCTAAACACCACTGCACTGCCCTAAACCCTAAAACACTACCCCCCGCATGACCCCCTACACTACCCAAATACCAATGCACTACCCTAATCCCTAAAACACTACCCCCAGCACAACCCCCTACACTACCCAAAGACCACTGCACTACCCTAAACTCTAAAACAATACCCCCGCACGACTCCCTACACTACCCAAAGACCACTGCACTACCCTAAACCCTAAAACACGACCTCCTACACTACACAAACACCACTGCACTACCCTAAACCCTAAAAACTACCCCCAGCACGAACCCCTACACTACCCAAACACCACTGCACTACCCTAAACCATAAAACACTACCCCCAGCAGTACCCCCTACGCTACCCAAACACCACTGCACTACCCTAAACCCTAAAACACTACCCCCAGCAGTACCCCCTACACTACCCAAACACCATTGCACTACCCTAAACCCTAAAACACTACCCCCAGCAGTATCCCCTACACTACCCAAACACCACTGCACTACCCTAAACCCTAAAACCCTAAAACACTAACCCCAGCACGACCCCCTACACTACCCAAACACCACTGTACTACCCTAAACCCTAAAACACTCTCCCCAGCACGACTCCCTACACTACCCAAACACCACTGCACTACCCTAAACCCTAAATCTACCCCCAGAATGACCACCTACACTACACAAACACCACTGCACTACCCTAAACCCTAAAACACTACCCCCAACACGACCCTCTTCACTACCTAAACACAACTGCACAATTTGTTACAGGCGTTGCAACGCAGGCCTGTGGTGCTTACTTGAAGTACCTGGTGGGCTAGTTGGGCCCCAGGGACTCTCAGGATTCAAGGTGACCTACTCCCCCAACTTAAAACGCGCCACGGGGCTCGCTTTGCACAGTGGTGAAGGGAGGGGGCGGGGCCTCAGGTGACATGTGCGCAAACACGCCCTGTGGTGCGTTTTAAGTTGGGGAGTTAATTCCCTTTGAATCCTGGGGGCCACCTAGCCCACCAGGTACCTTCAGTAAGCACAACAGAGTTGCGTTGCAGAGAGGTGAAAAAAGGTGCGTGGCCTCGGAACGCCTCTCTGCAACTCAGCTCTGTGGTCCTAACTGTAGGTACCTGGGGGGCTAGTTGGGCCCCAGGGACCCTCAGGATTCAAGGGGACTTAATCCCGCAACTTAAAACGCGCCACGGGCGCGTTTGCACACATGTCACCTTAGGCCCCCCTCCCTTCACCACAGTGCAAACGCGCACTGGCTCTGGTTAGTCAGAGTCAGTTACCACCAGTACCCGTCTGAAAAAGTTGTGGGCACAGGATGATTTTGCAACAAGGCCTCTTTCTGCTCCTCTGTTGGTTCTTTCTGCACATCTTTTGCTTCTTTCTGTGCGTTTTTTCTTCTTTCTTCACATGTCCTACCTCTGTTGGCATAGTTAGAAACTAGCATTTAAAAAACCTTTGAAATTCACTTAAAAAATCATAGGTTTCAGGCACGTTATAGTTAGAAATTAGCATTTAAAAACCTTTGAAATTCACTGAAAAAACCATAGGTTTCAGGCACGTTATAGTTAGAAATTAGCATTTAAAAAACCTTTGAAATTCACTGAAAAAACCATAGGTTTCAGACACGTTATAGCTAGAAATTAGCATTTAAAAAACCTTTGAAATTCACTGAAAAAACCATAGGTTTCAGACACGTTATAGTTAGAAATTAGCATTTAAAAAACCTTTGAAATTCACTGAAAAAACCATAGGTTTTAGGGACAGTTATAGTTAGTTGGACATTGCACTCGTACAAAACCCGTGAAATTCCCCTGTTATAGTTAGTTCAGCTAACTATAACTCGCGCCCCCGCAATGCACTGCTGATGATGTCACATATTACATCACTCATCACATGGTCAGTGACATCACTGATGACATCACTGATGACATCTCAAATGACATCACTGATGACATCATCCATGTGATAATTTCATGCATCTTCTCACACCCTAATATAACTTTTGATACACCCACTCTAAATTACAGACTGCCATTCTCAAAACCATAGACACTCCAACACCAAAAACTACATACCCACTCACTGATTCTTAGGTCTACACACACATCCACTCACTCACCTGTACAGTCACTCATACTTACAGTCACTCAGTACAGGACTATCATATGCACTCATACACCTATATAAACACTCACACACCGCCACTCATCCATAGAGGTACTCACACACCTAGTCAGTCATGCAAAAAATTAATCACACACCCATTTACTCACCTATACAGTTATACACACACCAGCTCACTTACTCATACAAATACTAGCACATTCTTACGCTCTTATACAATAACTGATACAAGCACACACGCATCCATACAGCCACTCTCACAATAACACACTCTCACTTATAGCCATTTAAATACTCTAACACACATATATACTGCCTTTTACATATGTAGTTACTCGCACATGTACCACTGAGATATACATTCACTCACTAACACACCCATACACACACTCACCCACCCAAGCAGTCCATCACAGATGCACTCTTGAAATCATGCACCCAGTGAATCACCCACTCACACATCTATGTATAGAGTCACACCCCACCCACACAAACACTCAAGCAGCCATACAGATACTCAGAGAACCAATCAATAACCCATATAGACACTCATGTAGCTATTCGCAAATCCATGCATCCACTTACACACCAACAAACAGACGGATACAGACATTCACACAGTTTAGTCACTAACCCATGCATTCAGTAAGATACGTTTAATCACTCACTTGTAGAGTCAGTCACTCACGTACTAAATCATCCATTCAGACACTTATACACCCACTCATTCTTCAATACGCCTTTCCCTATATATATTAAACATATTTAAACTTTACAGAAACACACAGTCACTGGATGATGTCATCAGTGATGTCATTTGAGATGTCATCAGTGATGTCATCAGTGATGTCACTGACCATGTGATGAGTGATGTAATATGTGATGTCATCAGCAGTGCATTGCGGGGCGCGAGTTATAGTTAGCTGAACTAACTATAACAGGGGAATTTCACGGGTTTTGTACGAGTGCAATGTCCAACTAACTATAACTGTCCCTAAAACCTATGGTTTTTTCAGTGAATATATATATATATATATATTTTTTTTCACTGAAAAAACCATAGGTTTCAGGCACGTTATAGTTAGAAATTAGCATTTAAAAAACCTTAGAAATTCACTGAAAAAACCATAGGTTTTAGGGAAAGTTATAGTTAGTTGGACATTGCACTCGTACAAAACCCGTGAAATTCCCCGTTATAGTTAGTTCAGCTAACTATAACTTGCGCCCTGCAATGCACTGCTGATGACGTCACATATTACATCACTCATGACATGGTCAGTGACATCACTGATGACATCACTGATGACATCATCCAGTGACTGTGTTTCTGTAAAGTTTAAATATGTTTAATATATATAGGGAAAGGCGTATTGAAGAATGAGTGGGTGTATGTGTCTGAATGGATGATTTAGTAGGTGCGTGACTGACTCTATAAGTGAGTGATTAAACCTATCTTACTGAATGCATGGGTTAGTGACTAAACTGTGTGAATGTCTGTATCCGTCTGTCTGTTGGTGTGTAAGCGGCTGCATGGGTTTGTGAATAGCTACATGAGTGTCTATATGGGTTATTGATTGGTTGTCTGAGTATCTGTATGGGTGCCTGAGTGTTTGTGTGGGTGGGGTGTGTGTGACTCTGTGCGACTCTGTGCATAGATGTGTGAGTGGGTGATTCACTGGGTGCATGGTTTCAAGAGTGCATCTGTGATGGACTGTATAGGTGGGTGAGTGTGTGTATGGGTGTATTAGTGAGTGAATGTATATCTCAGTGGTACATGTGTGAGTAACTACATATGTGAAAGGCAGTATATATGTGTGTTGGAGTATATAAATGGCTATAAGTGAGAGTGTGTGATTGTGAGAGTGGCTGTATGGATGAGTGTGTGCTTGTATCAGTGATTGTATAAGAGCGTAAGAATGTGCTAGTATTTGTATGAGTAAGTGAGCTGGTGTGTGTATAACTGTCTAGGTGAGTAAATGGCAGTGTGATTAATTATTTGCATGACTGACTAGGTGTGTGAGTACCTGTATGGATGAGTGGTGGTGTGTGAGTGTCTATATAGGTGTATGAGTGCATATGATAGTCCTGTAGTGAGTGACCGTAAGTATGAGTGACTGTACGGGTGAGTGAGTGGATGTGTGTGTAGACATAAGAATCAGTGAGTGTGTATGTAGTTATTGGTATTGGAGTGTCTATGGTTTTGACAATGGCAGTTTGTAATTTACAGTGGGTGTATCAAAAGTTATATTAGGGTGTGAGAAGATGCATCAAATTATCACATGGATGATGTCATCAGTGATGTCATCAGTGATGTAATTTGAGATGTCATCCGTGATGTCACTGACCATGTCATGAGTGATGTAACATGTGACGTCATCAGCAGTGCATTGCGGGGGCACAAGTTATAGTTAGCTGAACTAACTATAACGTGGGAATTTCACGGGTTTTGTACGAGTGCAATGTCCAACTAACTATAACTTTCCCTAAAACCTATGGTTTTTCAGTGAATATATATATATATATATAAAATATATATATAGTCAAAAAACAAAGGTTAAAGCAACATTGCAGTTAGATGTGATAAAAATCTGTTTTCGTTTAAAAAAATACATTAGAAATTCACTGGAAAAAAAAGGTTAAAGTAAAGTTATAGTTAGGTGACTATCTCAGTGACAACATTAATGTTTTGAACTAAAAAGAAGTAATTCACCAGTTATAGTTTATAGTTAGCAGAGCTAACTATAACTTGCGCCCCGCCATGCACTGCTTATAAGCTCACATATTACATCACTCATGACATGTTCTTTGACTTCATTTATGACATCACTGATGACATCTCAAATGACATCCTTGATGACATCTTCCAATGAGTGTGTTTGTTTTATAGTTATATAGTGGCAGGTAACGACCATATTACTTTTCTACCTAATTTTGTACAGCCTGTGTCCAGCTAATCAGTGTAAATGTATACAAAATGCATGTGCTCCTAATGCACCATAGGTGTGTAGAGGTATTGAACATGTTATAAATCTTTAGACTGAACAAAGTGCTAGCAAAAATACTGGCATGCAGGTTAGCCCCACTGGTTCCGAAGCTAATACACACAGATCAAAATGGATTTGTACCTGCTCGTAGCACGTCACTAAATCTGCGTCGCTTTTTTAGGGTGGCGCACTATTCCAGGGGCGATTGGGCGCACTCGGGGTGTTTACTATTAGAATTAGAAAAAACGTTTGACACCCTGGAATGGGGTTTCCTATTCGCCACGTTGCGTAAGTACGACCTGGGAGACAAATTTCTAGGCCTCGTTCAACTGCTCTACACTCAGCCAGTGGCCAGGATTTAGACTGGCCCGTACTTATCAGACCAGATCCCAATCGAGCCTGGCACACGGCAGGGCTGCCCACTCTCCCCGCTATTGTTCGTGCTGGCCATTGAGCCACTGGCTGAGTCATTGCGTAAAACACAAGACGAGTGGGGATTCCCCTTAGGCGACGGTAAGCATGCTGTCTCACTATATGCAGACGACCTGCTAATATATCTCAGAGACGTCAGGTTACCCTGCGCGACAATAGAAAGAATATTGCTCGAGTTAGCTTCTGTATCAGGGCTTCACGTGAATTGGGATAAATTGCGCCTGTACCTCTTTTCGGAGTCCACTTTAGACCCGCAACTGGTCATTAATGACAAGCCAGTGCACTGGCAGCTGTCAGCGTTCCGATACCTCGGGATACTTATATATAGGGACCCAACAGACTTGCTTGAAGGCAACCTGGTGTGAGCCATCACTGCGGTGCGGGCACAGATGACTTTTTGGGGCACCCTGCCCCTGACAGCTAGGGGGAGGATTGCATTGCTGAAGATGGTGGTACTCCCACGTCTCTTATACCATTTCGCGAACCTACCATTACATCTTAAACCATCACTGTTTAAAGGCCTAGAACTGGATACGCGAAAATTCATCTGGACTGGGTCACGTAGCAGAGTAGCCCTATCCAAAATGTATCCCCCGACTGATCGTGGGGGCCTCTCGCTGCCCAATATGGAGCAATACTACCTTGCAGCGCAGCTCCAGTGGGTGGCGAGATGGCTGAGCGCGCGCCATTTGGAGGACTTTGCAACCCGGGTGCCAGGACTCACCCACCCACAGATGGTGGTGATATTCCATCCCAACAGAAAGGGCAAACCAACCACCCAGTTATTGATAGAGGTGGCCTACTACTGTTTCCGCCGCAGCCTGCGCATCATCTTTCTCAGTGGGAAGAAGTGGGCATGCAGACACTACGGGACTTATACAATGACGGGCAGCTCCTGCCGTTTGTGGCGCTCACCGAAGATTCGGGCTTACCACAGGGCCAGTTCTTGCTACACACTGCAGTGACTCACACGTTACAGGCGGCATAGGGAAACATAGTGCAGGAGCCGGTCACACATCTAACCGTACAATATTTGCACGAATTAGGCACGGGACACCATCTCACCAGATGGTTTGTGGACTCGTTGAGGATACATACGGCGCCACAGCTACTCTCCCTTTGCACCCACTGGGATGCAGATCTGCAGCAGCCCAGTACAGATCATAAATGGGAAGTCATCCTTGGGAGCCCTACACGCATCTCCTGAAATGCCAGATTCCGACTCATCCAATACTATATAGCGCATAGGGCCTATCTGACACTAGCGAAAATAAATAAGTACTTCGACCGCACCGATGCCAAATGCCCAAGATGTGACGAGATAGGTGGTGACCTACTTCACATGCTGTGGTCCTGCACAGCTATACAGTCATATTGGGAAACGGTCACCAGAAGCCTAACCCAATGCACAGAACGCACGCTAGACTGGTTGTGGGAGGTGTGCATACTGGGATTATACCAGAGGCCCAAAAAATACAAAGTGACGTCCCGTTATATAGACTTGGGGCTTATAGTGGCCAAGCGACTGCTCACACGGCGTTGGAAATCCCCTGAGCCCCCAGCAGCAAAGGCCTGGTTTCAGTCGCTGCTTTGTTGGGCACAGGCGGAAAGTATAGCGCTTCGCCGCGAAGACGCAATGGGGATGCGGAAGTGACCACTGGCGGCGGAATTGGAGGCGATCTTGACTGATTTTCGCGCGTCCTGGCAGAGCTATTCTGAAGCGTTGGTTAGCGCGCCTGTGCGAGATGAGGGACAGGATCTACCAGAATAGGCAAAGCGCAAGAGGCATGGCAACGTATGCGATATTTGATCAGCAGCATGTGTGGAGCGACAGGCATGGCACACCCCCTGACACTCAGCCAGGTTAAACAACACAGCAAACAAAATGTACTACTTAAGTGATGTGGGTCTCGATGAGGGCATATGTCCAGGTTAAATTACAAAAAAGTGCTGCGAGCAAGAGGGTGGGAAGGCAATACGTAATCATGATATATGAGGGCTAATGTGGTGCACCAATTTAATGACTCAAATCTGAGAGAAAGGGTAAATGTGCTGTTTTCCTTGTTACGCCAATGTTATGTTGAAAATTGTTTAAAGAAAACCACTAGGGTATCGCAGCTACTGTTAATACACTGAGCGTGACTCTGGTGTTCACCATTGAGACAAACTATGTTTTAAATCTGCTCAGGAGCATCCCTGTGTACAAATTGAATCGTGATGTAGATGCATGACCTGATATGCGATACAAATATGAAAATCAATAAAACAAATATAAACAAAAAAATAAATCTTTATACTGAAGGTTAACCCTGTGTGAAGGTGACAGTTGACGACTTGTACTTATTATGTTCCACACCAGTTTTTAAGTACTGCAGAATTTTTATCCAGCAGGGCAAAGATTCTATGTACTACATACTAAGGGCCTAATTTAGATTTGGTGGATCTGGTCCTGCCATCACTTTTCCGTCGGTTTATCCGTCCACCTACTAGGCCTACTAGGCGGTCCGTCCGATCAATTTAGATACTGGCAGGTCTATGGACATTAGTCCATCCGAGTCCCACCATCTCCGCCAGAACTTTCCTCCCCCATCTACGGCGTCACAGGCAAAAGTGGCTTTGGGAGGGATCTCACCAATATTTCCGCCAGACCAATCACGATGTGTGTTCCCGTCGATCTAACTGTGGCAGGTAAACCTCCACACCTGAGTTGGCAGTTTCAAAGGGATATAAGGTAGAACCGTAACTTTTTTTCTACTTCCCTTTTCATCATGAGTCCGATCGTCCAAGTCCTGCCTTTGCTGCTGGTACTTGACCACGAAGAAATCAACCCCGTCATCGCTGGAATCGAAGGTAAGCTTCTTTTCTACTTTTTTTGTTATTAATTGTCTGTCTACATTTGCTCTGGACTCATGGATTTTTAAATTTCTTTTCCAAACAATTTTTTTCTAATGTGTAATGAATATGTGTGTAATGTTGTTATGTTATGTTATGTGTTGGTTCTTGTTAAGCGCATATATCACCCTAAGGTCTCATAGCGCTAGCCTGAACTCAGAAACCAAAGGAAGAAGAGAGGGGGACAAACTGTGGGGAGGAAGGGCTCAGAATAGCCAGGCTTTGAGGGATTTACGGAATTTCTTGTGGTCGTTCTCAGTACGAAGATACAGAGGCAGGGTGTTCCACAAAGTGGGGGCAAGTTTAGAAAACGATCTACCGCCGTTCACAACAGTGCGGATCTTCGGGACAGTTAGGAGGTATTTATTGGCAGATCAAAGAGTTCTGGCTGGCTGGTACCTTTTCAGTTTGTTTGCTAGATAGTGGGGACATGTCCACTAAGGGTTTTATGTACCAGACAGCAAATTTTAAAGTTGATCCGCTTCCTGACTGGGAGCCAGTGGAGGGCTTTCAGATTGGGTGCCGAGGGAGAGCGAGGGGGGAGGTTTAGAACCAGTCTGGCCGCTGTGTTCTGCAGGACCTGGAGCTTTGTTAGGTGCTCCTCATTTATGGATGCCAAGAGAACGTTGCCGTAGTCCAGACGGCTAATTATTAATCCATGGACCAGTGGCATGCGAGAGGACAGTGGGACCCATTTAAAGATTTTACAGGGGTTACGCATTAGTCCATAACAAATGCGGGCTACGTGATTGACGTGGTCTGACATAGAGAGTTTATTGTCAATTAGCACTCCTAGATTGTGGGCTGCCGTCTTAGGTGGAGGGCATATGCCTAGGGTGGAAGGCCACCAGTCATTTGTCCACAGCGTTTGTGCATTTCCGAAAAGCAAAATTTCGGTTTTGCTTGCGTTGAGTTGAACATGATTGTTTGTCATCCAGTCGTGAATGTCTACCATACATTGCCTGAATCTGTGTTTGGTGTCAGTGGGATCTGGTCCAAGGGTGATTAGCAGTTGAGTGTCTTCAGCGTACGACACTGTTTCAAAGCCATGAGCTTTAATAACATTGGCTAAGGGTGATACGTACAGATTAAAGAGTGTGGGACTCAGAATGGATCCCTGGGGAACACCCTTGTTAATGGGTTGGCTGCTGGAAGTAAAAGCACCTATTTGAACCTTGGACGAGTGATCGGTTAGGTAACTCCTGAGCCAGCTCAGCGCGGAGCCCTCGACACCCAGCTCCCGCAGGCGCTCCAAAAGAATGCAGTGGGAGATGGTGTCGAAGGCCGCCGACAGGTCGAGTAGCACCAAGATGGAGGATTGTCTGGCATCAAGGGAGAGTCTGATGTTATCGACTATCTCCAATAAGGCCGTTTCGGTGCTGTGAAAAGCCCAAAACCCAGATTGGGAGGAGTCCAGCAGGTTATTGCTTTCTAAGTGTTTAGATTTTTGTTTGTTGACCAATGATTCTAAGACTTTACCAAAGAGAGGAAGAAGAGAGATTGGTCAGTAGTTATTGGGCTGCTTTGGGTCTAAGGTGGGCTTCTTTAGAATAGGTCTGACTATGGCCTCTTTCCAGTTTGAAGGCACAATATAATGGAATAATGAAAGATTGAGGAGTTTAGTTAGACTGGGAAGGAGGGCTGGTCCGATTTTAGACAGAACCTGGGAGGAGACTGGGTCGGTAGGGGAGCCAGATTTAACCCCCTTAAGGGTGGATGAAACGTCTTCCTCAGTGACTTCGTCGAATTCCTTGAGAAGAGCGGGAGGCGGGAGGTGATTGTCGGCAGGTCTCTGATTTAGTGGTTTACTGGCTGTGTGGGGGAAGAGACTATGGATGCTGTTAATTTTATCTACAAAGAAAGATGATAGGGAATCAGCCCACTCTTGCGAGGCGATCTGAGTAGGCTGACAAGAGGGGGGGTTAGTGAATTCTTTCAGTATCTTATACAGTTCTTTATGTGAGTTTGAGGCCTGATTAATTCTGTCCCCTAAGTAGATCTTTTTAGCCGCTGCAATGTGGTCAATATAGCGCCTGTGTAATGTTTTGTAGTCCTGTCTATCTAAGGCACTTTTTGAGTGTCTCCACTTGCGTTCAGCCTTCCTGGTGGCTAATTTGTCTATTTTTAGGTCTGGGGTGAACCAAGGGGAGAGTTTATGAGGACGTTTGACTTTTTTTCTGGGGGCGATTCTGTCAAGGGTCTGGCAGATTGCTTTCTCGAGGGACTCGGCTGCCTCATTAGGGTGGTCCAATTCTGATAGGGGAGGGGGAACAAAATGTGAGGAAAAGGAATCTAAGTTTATTTTATCCCAAGACCTGCTTGACATAGGTCCTTTTCGGAAATCTTGTCAGGTCGGAGTTACCTGTATATGGAATTTTAGTAAGTGATGGTCAGACCAGAGAACAGGAATTGGTGAATCGACCTTCACGTGGGGCGAGTTGGTAAATAAAAGATCTAAAGTGTGGCCTGCTATACGGGTGGGACCTATCACCAATTGATTGAGACCTAAGGTGTTTAGGCTAGAAATAAGATTGTTAGAATGCGGATCGCATGAGAGTTCAGCATGGTGATTAAAATCTCCCAATAGGAGAAAGTTATCGGCGGCCAGGACATGTGGAGCAATCGTCTCTGTTAGATGGCTGGAGAAGTGAGCTTTGTTACCTGGGGGCCGATAAAGTAAGGCGCCTCTCCAGGACCCCTTGGTTAAGCAATTTATTTTGAAAATGCAGATTTCTCCCCAATCTGTAAGAAGGGTATCAATAGTGCAAAGTTTAGTGTTGGCCCTAAAGGCTATAGCTAAGCCTCCACCCCTTTTATCATTTCTATCCGGTCTGGTCAGCTGATAATCGTGGGGGAGGGCTATAGAGATGTCGGGAAGAGAAGACTTGTGGAGCCATGTCTCAGTGATAAAAAGGAGGTCTGGTTTCTCGAAATCTAGCAAAGTCCAGATTTCTAAGGCGTGTTTAGAGAGAGATCGAGCATTACAGTATATCCCAGTTAGGTTGTTGTGATTAGGTTTTGAGGCATTATTCGAGAAGTGGCTAGGGCTTGCTGTTAAAGAGGATTGGCTACTGTATGGGGAGTTGACTTGTGTATTGTAAAATGGCAATGGATAAACTATGGTTTTGTAGGTGATTTGGCCGAGAGTGGGCGGACGGGAGAAAAATGGGCAGAGTGGCCGGCGACGGCCAGGCGCGGACGGGCTTGCCTTTGGCGCGCCGCTGCGCGTGTCCGCACAGCGCACTTCCTTTTGACTGGATGGAAGTGGGCAGGAAAAAAGCAGCAGCGACTGGAGCGCTGACTTCTGGCGTCAGAGTTTCCGGTAGAAAGAAATGTTGGTGCAATGTCCCTCCGCTCAAACGGCACGAGCCGCGGCGGAACAGGGGCAGCACGATGGAGGACAGGTAAGGCGGCGCAGTTAAAGTAATTAAAAGTTAGCGCGAGATGGATGTAAACAAAGTGGAGTTTTGTCTGACCTGCCTTTGTTTCTGAATGGGGGCTGCGTGTCCGCACTGCGCACTTCCTTTTGACTGGATGGAAGTGGGCGGGAAAAAAGCAGCAGCGACTGGAGCGCTGACTTCTGGCATCAGAGCTTCCGGTAGAAAGAAATGCTGGTGCAATGTCCCTCCGCTCAAACGGCACGAGCCGCGGCGGAACAGGGGCAGCACGATGGAGGACAGGTAGGGCGGCGCAGTTAAAAGTAATTAAAAGTTAGCGCGAGCTGGATGTAAACAAAGTGGAGCTTTGTCTGACCTGTCTTTGTTTCTGAATGGGGGCTGCACGTCCGCACTGCACACTTCCTTTTGACTGGATGGAAGTGGGCGGGAAAAAAGCAGCAGCGACTGGAGCGCTGACTTCTGGCATCAGAGCTTCCGGTAGAAACAAATGTTGGTGCAATGTCCCTCTGCTCAAACGGCACGAGCCGCGGCAGAACAGGGGCAGCACAATGGAGGATAGGTAGGGCGGCGCAGTTAAAGTAATTAAAAGTTAGCGCGAGCTGGATGTAAACAAAGTGGAGCTTTGTCTGACCTGTCTTTGTTTCTGAATGGGGGCTGCGCGTCTGCACTGCGCACTTCCTTTTGACTGGGTGGAAGTGGGCGGGAAAAAAGGAGCAGTGACTGGAGCGATGACTTCTGGTGTCAGAGCTTCCGGTAGAAAGAAATGCTGGTGCAATGTCCCTCCGCTCAAACGGCACGAGCCGCGGCGGAACAGGGGCAGCACGATGGAGGACAGGTAGGGCGGCGCAGTTAAAAGTAATTAAAAGTTAGCGCGAGCTGGATGTAAACAAAGTGGAGCTTTGTCTGACCTGTCTTTGTTTCTGAATGGGGGCTGAGCGTCCGCACTGCACACTTCCTTTTGACTGGATGGAAGTGGGCGGGAAAAAAGCAGCAGCGACTGGAGCGCTGACTTCTGGCGTCAGAGCTTTCGGTAGAAAGAAATGTTGGTGCAATGTCCCTCTGCTCAAACGGCACGAGCCGCGGCGGAACAGGGGCAGCACAATGGAGGACAGGTAGGGCGGCGCAGTTAAAAGTAATTAAAAGTTAGCGCGAGCTGGATGTAAACAAAGTGGAGCTTTGTCTTACCTGTCTTTGTTTCTGAATGTTGTCCTTTGAGAAATTTAAAGTACCACACCTGTATTAACTTTTGTTTTTTTTTTCTTCAAATTTAGTGCAAGCTTCCATCATGATAATGGACACTTACACAAAATTTGACAATTAAAATTCATAATGTGTTCATACAGGTGTGTTTAATTATTTTTCGTAAACTATCAAATTCTAAACCTACGCATTACACATTTTGTGAATAATTTAAATTTAACATGATTCAATAATTGCACTAGACCAGGTAAAACGTTTTTTTTAAAAATAAATGTTAAATCAATGTTAGTTCTAAACTTAAATCATATTTATTTATGTAACATTTCCCTTGTCTAGAGCATTTTCTGTATTTTATTACATTTTATTTAAACTTTTAGGGTATAATGCATATGTGTTTATTTTTCAATTACTAAGTTAAAATAAACACACCTGTATTAACACTCTTAAAAATAAAAATGTCATTTGTTTTTTGGGTGAAAGTGTCCATTATCATGATGAACTTACCTGGTGCTTTGTGCTTTGTTCCTGTTGCTGCCGCCACCGCCAAGAGAGTCACTTGGGCATTTCCAAAGTTCCGGTCCCGGCCGCGAGTGAGGACGCCGACCAGGGACTACAAGCCCCAGCAGCCTCAGCGGCGCGCACGCCACCCACGCCGGTTTCGAGCGCCGGGAGGCACTTAAGAAGAACACAGGGCTCCCGTAGCGCGGGACACGCTCGGGCGTGCCCGGGCCACGCCCGGGCCAAGGGCAGGCTCGTCTGCACCCGTCCGTGACTGGTCGAGGCTGGGCTGGGCCACCCCTCTTGGCTGTACGCTGGTGTCCAGTACCTACCGCTGTGGCCACCAGCTAATCAGGACTTGTGGACATTGAAGGAGGTAGGATCGTCTATTGTGCTGTGTTGCCTCTCATCTTGGCCAGTTCAATACATATACTGATTTATACACATACTTATTCAGACTTTTTGCTGGGACTGTGGTGGTATCGTTGGACTAATACTACGGGCATCCTTAATTACGAGATTATTTATCTGTTTATTTTGCCTGTATTCATTTGTGATTTTGTATTAGGCACCGAATTAACTAAAAAAAGTAAAAAAGAGGTTATGGGGAGGCGGAAGATACCAATGGCCTCAGCAGGGGCAAAGGTTAGCACCAATGCTACTGTTACAACTATGGATTCTTTTCTGCTGAGGGCGGCTGCTGTAATTGACAAGGAGATAGAAGCAGTGAATAGACGTCTCTCTAGATCGCCATCCAGTAGTTTGTGTCCATTATCAGTTGGCCCCAGTGTACCCTTGGCGGAGGCTATCACCGAACCCCTGAGCTTATCCATCTGTTCAGGGTCGGGTGATGGCTCTCAGGCCAATACTGAGTTACGTTCCTTGCAGGAAGCCCCTCCTGAGGCCACGTACAGGCCTCTCTCTCTCTCTCCCGTTATTATAATAGAAAACAGGGAGAGTAGTGTTACCCACTGTTTACAAGGGAAAGACGGTAACTCTATACAAAATCATGCAGGTATAGATCTAGTTCCGTGTAGCGAGAGCCTCCAATTGCCCGCAAAGGGGACTCCCAGGACCAGTGGGGGCACTTAAAGGAAACTTCAGACCATCGGGGGCAAAGCTAAGAAACCTAAATCTAATCCAGTTACTAAGCCAGTTACCAAGCCTATGGTTTCTGTGCCGGTAGCTATGAATTTAGATTCCTCTGTGGTTACAGAAGCCTTCCAAGCTATATTGACTAGCATGCTGGACATTAAGTTGGGTCCCATTCTTGAGAGGTTAACCTCGATCGAGAAATGTCTAGCAGTACGAAATCGGTCGGATGTACTTGTGATCCCAGGAATGCCTAGTGATACTTGAGGACCCAGCCCTGCAATTGACACAGGTTCGACTACACGCCCACAGACTACTAACAGGGAACAGCCACATACCCAGTGTCCGACGACTCATGCAGCTCGGGGGGAGGTAGTCGGTCCAAGTGAAAGTCAGGCATCCGGTAGGGTTTTGTCTGCACATCAGCATGGGTTGGGTCACCAACTTACTGGTGGTCGGTTAGCGGGCAAACAGGGACAGCCAGTGGAAGATTTTCAGCGCTTGCCAGTTATCCATCTCCCACCAGAATCTACGCCCTATGTAGTGATCCTGGGGAATGTGCCACCGCTCCCACTGGGTACTAATGAGGATTTTTACCAGCTTAAAAACAAAGTAGTTCATTGGTTATCAAATAATACCACTGTGGGTTTATGGGCGGAACAACACATTATCATGGTGCGTCGAGTTGGCTGGATAGGCAGCTCGCGGAAATCTGGAGGGGGTGACTACGTTATTGTGAATTTTAATAGATCATTTTTAGCAGAAACAATTCTGTCCAGGGATTTTAATTCTGGTCCATCAAATCATGGGTCTGTTGTACAGGCACTACCGTTAGGTTTCTTCTATAAAGCAGATACACATAGGTATATTCCAGGAACTAGCAATATGGACGCTCCCTGTGATAGGTGGTTTCAGAAACCTTCTGCGGCACAACATCAATGGTGCCCAGCAGTTGCACGTAGTCTAAACCAGCACTACTCTGTTCCCCCCCTAAAGTTATCTAATAGATTTTCTACTCTATCAAGGTTGGAGGAGTGCGATTGACTACATAATTCTGTAAAGCCCGCCATAGAGATAAAGTTTCAGCAGAAGGTTCACCCTCCAACTGTGCAAAGTATGATGGTCCCCAGTGTATCCAATAATAATGTTTTGTCGTGGAATATTGCAGGCCTGGCAGATAAGTTCCAGGATCCCACTTGGCAGCAGTTCGTCAGGCAATTCTCAGTGATTTGTCTCCAGGAGACATGGTTGGTGAACTGTAATTTACTCTTGGAGGGATTCAAGGCCTTCTTCGTTCCGGCTTCCCCGTCGGCCTGTGGTAGAGCTAAGGGTGGTCTGGTTATCTATATCTCTGGCAGTGGATTGCCGGATTCAGACTCTCCCGTCCTCGAAGTTGGGTCTTCAAGCCATTGTACTGAAGAAGGGGTCTACAAGTATGGGCCTAATTAACTTTTATAACGCGACGACAAGTTCTCCGGGGGGATGCAACATCACCCAGTTGGGTTTCTACATAAGGCAGACTTGTGGTTTTATATCACACAACTTAATGGTGCTGGGCGATTTTAACATCCACCCCTGTGGAGAGCCAAGGTATATAAGTATGGCTGATCTGGGTTGCCCCCGAATGCGGGAGTTCCACTTTGAGCAATCTACCCAAGGGGAAGTTTTGAATGATATACTCAACAAATTTGACCTAATGTCATTAATGTCTCTCTCTGCCCCACACAGTAAAACTCTTGTTCCCTCTTTTAAAGGGAGAGGTAGTGGATCTTTTATTGATTATATTTTAATTTCATCTACCCTTCAGTCTTTATTTTGTGGGTTTACCATCAAGGAAAGTGTTTATAGCGACCATAACCCCCTCTGCGTGCAACTGAGTGGCCCACTTTTATCTAACAAACCCAGGGAGGTGATACCGGGTACTCTAAGACCAACGGACGGTAGGCGTCGTCTTAAATGGTCACAGGTTGCCCCTGATGTCTTTTACAGTGCGGTAAGAGAATCATGTGCTGCCGAATTAGCACTTTGTGTCTCGTCAGGTACATCATCGAAGGACGTCCTTAGTGTTGTATTCCTCTTAGGGTGTCCATACACGGGCTTTCTTGTATCATGTCCTTATATGGGCACAATTCGCCCTGCCCTTATATAGGCATAAAATCCCAGTCCTTATTTAGGCATTAAACCGTGCACTCCAAATACAGGCATGGTCTCCGACATCCGTCCACCCTAACGTCACAACGAGTTCTTGAAGAACAGACCCTTAGGCTTCGGGAGTTTCCCTAGCACAGGACTATTGATTTCTTCAAGGACTCATCTATTATGCATGAACCATTATACCTTAGGGGTTCATTCATGACGTCTTCCGCTGACCGATTCACGTCAATGCTAACATTGTGAGGTACCTCTCAGGTATAAATATACCTTCCCTAGCCCTTGTAAACTAGAGGAGACCTCGACTTCAGAGGAGCCCGTTTCCCGGCCTGACGCACTGAGAAGACGCTGTCATCCCTGCACGCAGACAGTCCAGCTTCCAGTGATCTGACTTCCCTTGCGGGGTGTTGGAGTTCGAGTCTGGCAAAGAGATTCCTACCTCTCTCATTCTTCAGGTATGGAGCTGACAAGAACCTAGAGGGACTCTTGGCATACTAGGTATACTAGGCTTAACATACTCTTAGTATACCATAGTAAGGAATACTTCACCTACTTCATACCTCTCCCTACACCTAGGTTAGGTTAGGTACATTGGGGTAGAACTAGATTAGAAACGCATCGTATGAGTACTCGCATTTTTAGTCTGTGTTATTTATGTAAATGCATATATACTAAAAGATAATGCTATCGCAGTATTATTTATTTCTACTGCTCACTCTGTATATTATTTATCTCGCATACTGTCTTGTGATCGTAACAGCACATTTTACTTACACCAGAAACAAGACTGTTCAATAAATCTTTTATTGAAACGCCCGTCTATTTCTTTCTGTGTAACTTTGAGGAAAACTAAGCATGCACGATTGAGCTGAGTGAAATAGTTATCTATTGTTTCCACGACTCTGGGACACGTTCTGATTCTAAAGGGAAACAAAGTGGTCATGTTTTGCGGCTGCCAGAAACTACTCCCTTCTTGTTGTCAAGGAGTTTCTAGTGGCCTCTGAGCTAGCTGGCACAACTAATTAAGTTTAATATACTCGATAGGGACATACTGACCTTAGTCCTATGTCAAACCTATAGGATATATTATTCCAATGCGCAGAGCCTATTAGGGAAATAGGAGCTACACTACATGGCGCCCAACGGTTTGGTAAGGCGGTAATTCAACGTTAGATACTGAGTAACTCAGCCGTGCTTTTTCTCTCAGAGACCCCTACCCATATACTCCAAAAGACGTCTGGAGTGGGCAGGGTTAAGTATCCACCACGGCTACATAGGGCAGTACCCTATATATTAGCTGTTTGGTTTGCTCAACGTTGAAGGATACAGTGTTCCAAAATATTGTGCACCTTATCTTTGTTTCCTTGAAACTTGTTCTACATTTTTCAAAAAACAAAAATGCTTGATTCCGACAATGACGCCGGAAACGGTGGAGTTGCGGCTGATCCAGCCCTAGCAGCAGTTTTTAACTTTACAGGTTTTATTGAAACCGAGGAGGGTGTTATAGACATCACTCCAAACTTAAGAAGAGCCATCACTCTAAAACTCATAAAACATGGCCTACCACCAAGAGGAGGTAGAGCAGTTTTCGTGATAGAGGCACACGAATCCTTTCAGACAGAGGTATTCTATTCATGGGTAATATTTCCTGAATCCAATCCAGTAACACACGTGTTTCACTTCTACAAAGAAGATGATCCACCAGAGGAATACATTCCTTTCGAGGATATTGAAATTCCATTAACATACCAAGAGCATCAGCTCTGGTTTAAAGGCGCTCTAAAACATCACAAAAACATTACCAGGCTCGGTCCACTAGGTAGACCAGGAGCAACATGGCCGATTCTAGCCGGCTACACACCTCATCCTGACATTGAAGAGATGTCAGACGAGGAATTACTTACTCAACTCACGGAGTTAATAAAAATCTACAGACAATTGGTCCAATATGTCATGCGGACTTTTACAGTCCAGCAACCATTAACAATTCCAAATCAAACTCCTCACCAGGGGAATACACTAAAAATTACACCACAGACTCTATACGCAGTCATGGGTAAAATGCCCACAAAACGTGAGCAAATTCCATTCTGGATAGCTCAAAAATTACTCAAATCGAAGCAGTATTTCCAAATACTAGCCCATATGAGAAACACAGAATACTGACAATCAGTTTACCAATGGGGATCACACCACAACTGGAAGACTGCACCACTTGGGGCTCAGTCTTTGCTGCCATCTATACTAAAACACATGGCATTCCGTCAATTGCGGTAATACCTGATGTCCTGAAACAAATTCAAAACGAATACGGGGCAGAGCCTGCTCTAAATTTAGGTATGAAATTACTGAAAACTTTCGACCAGGTCTCAACAATAATATTATCTAATATTAAAGGGGAGGCAGCAGCAGTGGCGATCCGCCAAAATTAAGGGAATTTGATGTTACAGAACATCAAATTGAGCTACCCAGAATAATAGAACAATCTTATGCAGAATTAGGCAGAGATAGTTTGGGTGGAAGACCAGTGAAGCCGAAACTATCTGAAAGTCCTGAGAAGGACTTATTAAACAAACTCCTACATCTTCTAAAAAGAAGTGGGAGACTAATAAACAAAATTCAAATGAGAAACGTTCTCAATCCCGAGGTAGGTCTCCTCAAAAGGAGCCCTCTGAAAGGAGGTCTAACCTCAGGAATAGGGATAATTTGAGAAAGCCTGACAGGTATCAAGATACTGATACACGTTCCTCTCGTCCCTTTCAGATCTCATCACAGACTTCGGAAAGAAGAGGACGTTCGGAACATAGAGAAGAACGCGTGAAATCGAAAGACGACAAACACGCTCCAAAAACTAAAGCAAAACCTCAATTCTCCAAAAAGAAAGTAGCAGGTCTAAAGATCAGACATGCCGAGAATACTGAGAACACAACTCAAGAACGGAGAATGGGCTCAGACAATGCTGGACAGTGCACCAGAAGTCACAATAGCTCGCCAGAACCTGAAGGAACTTCTGGAGATAGTGGACTTGAATGAGTACATTAAAGTAGAGACTGTAGACACCAGGGTTAGTACTCCACAAAAGTTATATGAAATAACACTCCGGATGGAGGGAGACAAACCTAGACAGGTGAAAGCACTATTTTGGGAAAGACTATCAAAGGGCTATGACATACTTCTAGCAGAAAAGGACTGGCCACCACAATTTGTCAGGGAGTGCCCACATGGCGAGGACATTATTATGCCTGCCTTCTCCAACCATATACCAATGCACCTAAGATATACATATGCCAGGAAATGGGTAGTGGCCCAGGCCCCAGCATTATATAAAAATCATGTAGGATGGGATGAGGACTCACCGCACCATAAAATACATCTGAAACATGAACCAACTGCACAAAGGCAGTATCCAATAAAGCAAGAAGCTAAACAACAGGTCAGGGACATCTTAGATCAACTTGAATATCAAGCGGTGATTGAAACATGCACCTCCTCAATGAACAATCCTTTGTTTCCTGTCTCCAAACCAGACAATTAGATATCAAAATGAGAATGGATCACTTGACCTGAGTAACCAGGGTTTTATGAAATTCGTGCAGTGTACCGATAAAAACCCTCATTCACGTACAAAAGTCGGAAAAGCGGTATATCTTGATTATCCGCCCTGCTCTTAAAAACGTGACAGCATCATCATAGGGTTAGTTTTTTATGCTTCCTCCATCCGGAGGAAAACCACTGGTTATTGCAGTAGTGATCAAAGAAAGGTGAAAGTGTTTTTAATGAAGTGAATCTCAAAATGTTAAAAACTCGTAGACCCCGATTTGTAAAATTTAATCAATCTGGGTTCGAGATATATTAAAATCTGTGTCGTGCGTGGGAAGACTAGTTAGTGGTCTAACGCACTGTGAGTGTCCATAAAAGGGTCGACATGTTTCAGCCCCAGTGATTGCCCTTGTGGGTCAAGTGGGCTTTCTTCAGGACCAAAAAAAGGAAAAGTGGTGGAGACCTTATTTTGTATGGGTCTCTATGTATCAGGGTGTATTGACCCGATTCTCATGCGGTCAAGTAGTACCTGTTCAGAGTAAAGGAGGAAACAAAAAGAAAAAAGATGCAAGTATCATTTAGCGCATTTTCTCAAACAATGGTGTGCTGTCTTTTCTCAGAAGAAATAATGATAAAGAAGAACATTAAAAATAACTAAAAAAATGGCAATTCTTTCTCTCGTGCGTGAAATTCTGGCAAACTTTTTAAGAAACATTTTTTCTCTTTTGTCTCCCATACATTGCTCAATATGGAAATATATTACCATATATTTGTCTTTAAACTCCTGAGGTGTCATGTTAAGATTGACAAGAAGAAAATTGGGTTAGTCTAATAGTTCTGCACCTTATTCTTGGTGATAGTATGGACCCCGATGTCATATGTGCAGTATACCTATAGTTGTGAGTGTTCCTCAGAGAAAGCGACTTGGTAGGCGGTCTGTTGTAATTACTGTTGATATACTAATGTGTGTTAAAGAAAGGTTAACTGAAGTTGTGGTAGAAACAATCTTATAGCAGTGTTTTTAATAGATGACCGCAGCATCAGACCTTTTGATAAATATTAGTATATCATGCGCTAGCTGTTTATTAAATAAATGCTAATGACTAGATTTGAATTACGTATTATCAAACAGCTCTAAAACGGCATGGTTTCATACCTTGAGTCTTAAATTGTGGATTTCAACGGGCAACCAGGGAGCTTGTTACCTGCTAGGGACAACAGTATAAAGCAATTTAGATTCTGTTGAGTAAAATACGTTACGGTTTTACAGCTTTCCGTCCTCGTGGCTCCTTCTCAATACCTGCTGTGCAGTGTAGTACGACTTGTGCTGACACTTCCTCTGGTTGCCTGGATGTGTTTGGCTTCCGGCTTGTGATGTTTTATACAGCCGGGGATAGAAATAAAGGAAAGACTAATTCCATTGTTAATGAGGGAATGTCAATAAATGGTTATAGCGGTCTAGTAAGTTGGTTCAGAAGTGTTTTTATAAATAAAAATAGATAGTAAAGAATAAATTCTAATTGGAAGGTTTTTCTTATTGCAATAAATACCTGCTGCCCAGTGTAAAAATGCCTTGTGTTGACTCTACCTTAATGTATTTATTCGGCTCTGGTTTAAAAAAGGGGGGTGAGATTTCGGCTTCTGATATATTAGAAAAGAGCCGGTTTTGAAAGGAAAAAATGGAAAGAACAGACTTAGTGTAGCTCTATCACTTCAGTAAGGTATACAACTTAGGCAATTCTCGTATACTTGTCCAACCCAAGAGTTTTATAGGGTGGTTTTCTAAAGTACAGATTATATTTTAATGTCCTATGCTCAGCCACGGAATATTATCATTGAGCCCTTGGATGTTCGTTTGAAGCCGGTGCACCCATCTCTGTTCTTTTTCGAAGAGTATTTTTTCTGCATTGTGATTTTTTGTTGCCAAGGTTTCCAAAATTACCCATTTTAAATCACTGGGGGTGTATTTTGCTTCTATAAAGTGGTTGCTCATTTTTGTTGTGCTTCTTTTGCACTTGACGTTGCTCTTATGCTCGCATATTCTTTGTTTGGCTTTCCGACATGTCATCCCTATGTAACGTAAGGCACAGGGACACGTGATCATATGTGTTGTGTTGCAGTTCGTGTGGTATTTGATCGTCCACTTAAAATTCGGCAGAAGTTGGATGGTTTTTGTTGCGGTTGTCAAATTGCAGACAGAACAGGAACCGCATGAGTAATGACCCACCACTGGGGGGTTATCCCATAGCCTTGGGGTTGGTTCCTCTCGTATTTGTGGTGGTGGTCTGGTATGGACCAGGATATCTTTTAAGTTCCTGGTTCTTTTATTTGCGAATCTTGGTTTTGGCCAATTCAGGGATCCTGAAGTCAGGATCCGCCAATTTTTGTTAACAATCTTTTTGACATCGTTTGAGGCTGTATTATAAGTACTTACACATGTTACCACATCCCTTTCTTGTTCCTTTTGTGTTGTCTCCAAAAGGCTTTCTCTAGGTTGGTTTCTAGCCCTCTTTTGGCATCTGTTGATGGTTTTCTCAGGGTAATCACGGTTCCTCAATTTGTCGCATAGGTCCTTTGCTTGACTTTTGTAGTCTTGAATGTTACTACAGTTACGTCTAAGGCGCAGGAACTGACTGTAAGGGAGGTTATCCCTGAGTGGTCGCGGTGAAAGCTTTTGTAGGAAAGTAAGCTGTTCTTTGAAGTTGGTTTGAAATATGTCGTCTAGTTTTGGATTACAGACACCTAAACACTTGTTCTAAAACGTTTGCACATAGCACAGCATTAATGAATAACATTGTGCGTAAAAAATATAAAACAACATTAGACATCTCAATGGTTTCTTTTGTCAAAACATAGCACCTGAAAGCAGGTACTTAACAGCATTCTCCATAATGGGGACCCAGCGTCACTTTTGTCGACTCACACAAGGGTTTAAGAACAGCCCAGGTTTATTCTCAGCGAGGGTAACGGAGTTACTACAAATTTATGACATTGAGGCATTGTCCTATGTCGATGACATCTATCTGACAGACGATGACCTGGAAAAACACTTGAACAGGGTGAGCACCATTATACTGGGCTTCGCTTCTGAGGGCTACTAGTTCAACTTTAAAAAGTCCAGAATTGCCCATCTCAATGTCCTATTTCTAGGATATGAGCTTTCAAGTGAAGGCAAGAGGTTGGCAGCTAACTTTTTAGAAAAGTGTGCGCTGCTCCAACCTCCAAAAACGCTAAAAAACTTACAATGCATTCTGGGTTTCCTCAATTTTGGAAGAAC
>CAWUFW010024184.1:0-64441 GCA_963921515.1 Calotriton arnoldi
TTTTGAAAAATCTCAAAGTCAACAATTTGTGCAAGCTCCAGTGCGTTTACATACCCCCTTCTGATTATTTGGTGCAAGGTACTATTTTCGCAAAAAGTCGAATAACAGTGTAAGAATATGGATCCTACCGTCATTGGTTCAAAAACAGGAGGTTCGCGGTCAAACATGAGGGTGAAATAACTCAAGCTGCTCAGAGAAGCCTGCCAAGGCATGTACTCGGTTTCCTTTGCAAGAAATTTAGTGGTGTCCAGCGCCGAAGTTGTATTAATATGTTTAGCTCTGAGGAAAAACAAATAAACATAGTTCTTTAAAATACATATGGATAAAACTGTACCCCTAAATAGGCATAAAAGAGTTGCATTTAAACGGAAGTCAATTTTTAATATGCTATTTGATCTGAATGACTTTTGGAGTCCTACTTTTCCAAGCATGTTAGGCCTTTAAAATAATACGTCTCAAATCCCTTAATTATTAAACACATAGATCTCTACAATACAGTTTCGTTTGCTTCTACTATTTCCCTTGCAATAACTCGTTGAGTACTGTGTTCAGCAAATGGGGCTGAATGCTCTCCTCAACTTGGTAAAGAGCAGGTCACGGTTTCTAATCCCAGCAATGGTGACTCAGCCTTTCATCCTCCACAAGGTCGGTAAATTGAGAAGCATTGCATTGGTTAATGGTGACACTTCATATTTAAAGCGCTTAGACATGCTGAAATGTGGTGTAAAGAGCTACAGAAATATTAGTTTAAAAATGAATTACCAAGGTCAGACCAAATATATTTGCATTTTGAATCGTTTCACTTTTTATTTTTGACCTCTCACGGTGGAAGTGCAGTATATATTGTTTTATTTATTAATATTTTACTTCAGTTCATTACATACCATATAACATTTTAGAACAACACCCTAAAAATAATTATCCCAGAATTTACATATTACATTAAAATGTTCTTGTCATCTGAATTCATTTAACCATTACACATATTCAGGGGCCTGGCTTGCCGAACAGCAACATGACTGCTCATTGAGAGGGCTCCGTCTGCCGCTACATAATCCTTCATTATTCTGCCTCAAGAGCGATCGTAATCGCTTGCGAATGCGAGCAGTTGGAGGGTAGAGGTGACAGATACTGGCAGCTGCCCGAGTATATGCCGAAAAGCCTCCAAAGCCTGAGGATTTGGCTGTAATTAGCTGTGACGCTGTGGGCCTGGCCGCGCGGCCTGCGGAGGCTGCCGCGGCGTACACAGCGACATATGAAGTGGAGGTTCATGCCCGCAGCAGAGACTGCTTATCGCTGTTTCCCCGATTCAGCTGTAATGATTTGACCCTGCAGGGCTGATTCCTGTGGCTGCGGGCAGTGGCGGACACTGAAGGACTCTTGGCGTGCGGACCTGGCGGGGCCAGGGTGACAGGACTGCAGCGGCGTTCAGGGAACAGGAGACAGCAAGCGAGTTCCTGAGGTGAGGGGCTGAGAGGAGTGCTGATGTGTGAAGAGTGAGGCGTGAGGCGCTGCCTCACTCGGCTGGCTCGAGCTGCGGGGCTATGTGTGAGGGCTGCCCCTGGCCTTGTGTGTAGTGGCCTGCGTGTGAGGAGATGCCCAGGGCTATACGCCGAGTATATGTGCATTGATAAATACCGAACCTGGTCTGCATGGGAGGTGGCAAAAGCCGGAGCTATGGTCACACCCTAAACAGCTACTGTGGATGTCAGCATCCCATTGCCATGCAGACCATCGCTAGCTCCAGCGGCGGTAAGTGCGATTGCATCCGTGAGAGGCCCTCTAATCTCAGTGGGATGTTCTAACGCAGCGGTAAGAACATCAGCGGTAAGCCGTTGTGAGTCCGGCGTGTACTCTAGGAAATACTGCATGTCTGACCAGCCGTTGACCCACATCTCCATTGCTTCTGCGGCCGGGGGGTATGCGGACCCACGCTGAGCTGTGCTCAATGTGTCTTGGGGGCACCTAGGACAGTTCACATGTGACCCATGTGTACAGGAGAGGTGGGGTGGAATGCTATTAGAGGATACACCCTGCACGACCAGTCCATTTTAACCGACCCCAACAATGTGCACCCTTAGGCCTCTACTTGCTGTCCTGTGACCCTACTGCGCTTCGGAGTGAACACTGAGCGCTATCCCTATACAGGATTGCGTTCTGATTTGGATTATGCTCTGGTTACGCCTGGTGCGCCCCACTGTGCCTGTTGGACTCTTGCGAGACTGATTGCGGTATCATGGGGAAACATGATACGAAACAAGCCAAACTCACTTTTGAGCATAAAAGACTCACCCGGCACAAAGATGATGAGGCAGACACGGTGATGATCTCCGCACCTTGCTACTTGACATGAAATCCAGTTTAAAGACCATTGATAACAAATTGGACATGCTCAATGCGAGACTTGACCAGGTAAAGAAGCAGGTAGACGCACACGAAGAACGTTTGGACCTACTAGACAACCGCACCACTGAGAATCATGAATTCCAGATAGAGACCAAGGAACAACTGCTCAATATGATAGAGTGCTTAACATCATCAAGGCCAAAAATGAGGATTTAGAGGCCCACTCACGACGAAACAATCTACGTATTACGGGCATCCCAGAAACAACAGCGATCGCGAAGATGGAATAATTTGTGGAGGAACTGATGCACGAACTATTTGACCCAGAACAATCAGCACTCTTTATTGTAGAAAGAGCCCACCGAACACTAGATCCCAAACCTCCGGTGGGATCCATGCCTAGACCAATACTTGCACGTGTACTGAATTATCGCGACCGGGACACTATTTTTAGGCTGGCAAGAGAAAAAGGAAATATCAACCACAAAGGCAATAACATATCCATATACCCGAACTTCACCACAGCCATGCAGACAGCTAGGCATGAATTTGTGTAAGTCAAAAAGATGCTACGCCAAGCAGAAATACCAGATGTGCTGTTATACCCAGCCAAATTAAAGATCAGCCACAAGGGGTCTGTTCATCACTTCACAGATGCCAAATCTGCAATGAAATTTGCTAAACACATTGGAAACTCGAAAAAAACAGAAAAATCGCCCTCTAAAGACACCCATGAATCGAGACTCAATGGTAATGACTGATATGCGGTGGAAAACACTGCCAAGTATTGTTATAAACTAACTGTAAAGTAAGATGTTGTACTAAGTAAGTTTTCAGTGTAACACAGATGTTGCAAATTAACTCCGCCTCTACTAAAACACCTTTGTTGGGCGATTGAGGCACTCTCACATGTTAGTGCGGCCACCCTGCCTCTTGGTGGGGCTGTACGCCAGTTAAACCATGCCCCCAGGGAGAACTCCCGGTACTAGTCCCTTGGCACAAGTCCGGGACTTAATACACAGTTTGTTTAAAGGAGTGGGAACTTATACTCAACCTAATTGGGGGCTTGGAGTGGGTGGAGGGAGGGACAGGGATGTTCAATGGTTTAGTCAGAACAGATCTATTGTATGTCATCCAAACACAATGAGCAACAAACTGTTTTTCAGGCAAAGCCTTTCCTATGTTTTTGGTTCAGGCACACACTTGCGGGTAGCAAGCACCAGTACCCTGTATATCCTTAGAGAAATAGCTAGACAATGCCACTTATCTAAAATGAGGGAATTAAAGTCAACTAAAGATGACGGCTTATAATCCCCTCACATGGAACATCAGGGGGTTAAATAACTTTCGCAGTCCCGTCTTGTCCAATCATATCTAGCCAGACACGGCATTGATATCTGTTTCATTCAAGAAACACATTTAAACAGCTCTTCACACACCAAGCTACGCAATAGGCGCTGGGGGGCTATCTATTCCTCCGTATACTCTAACTATGCTAGAGGGGTGTCCATACTGTTTAGGCGTAGCCTGGACTGGAAGATGACCACATCGCATGTTGACCCTGAAGGACGTTATGTGATCCTGGGATCGAAATTAGGGTCAGTATATGTTACCCTGGCGGCGATCTATGGTCCAAATGTGGACAAGCCGGAATTCTTCCACGATATCTGGGCCAAAGTACAAACGGTAGGATATGATACAATAATATGGGGAGGTGATTTTAATGCTTTGGTGGACGATGCCATGGACAGGAAGGGAGGGTCCAGTAAGCTACATCCAAGATCTAGTGCTGCCATCAATGACATTATTGCGGATGGAGGGTTGATAGATATATGGAGGTAAAGGCACCCTTCGCTATCCGAAGGAACTTGCATCACTGCTCAGTATAACTCCTGGTAGCGATTGGACTTTTTGCTGATTTCCCCAGAAATCAGCCTAGACCACAACTATAAAAACACATGCCCATAACACTGTCAGACCATGCACCGGTCCTTTTGAAATGGTCTATGCCAGACGGCCCACCGAAATTGGCCTGCTGGAGACTACCACCTCATGCTTTCACAGACACTCTATTTAGGGAAGAGATCAGGGGTGACATCACAGAATATTTTTCCACCAATGCGGGCTCGGTACAAACGCAGGCCTTGCTACGGGAAGCATTTAAAACCGTAATCCAGGGGAAATGTATCTCGTGGCAGGCAGGGGTACTAAGGTCCATTAGACATACATTGAGTACACTGGAAACAAGCATCAAAGATCTTGGGTCACAATATTACAGTAGCGGAGACACTAAAAGATTGGGCGACATAAGGACCAAAATATCAGACTACGAAGAAGAAGCCGATAGGGAGGTGAAATTCTTAGGGAAATATGCCCAAGCACGTAGATACAGTGAGGGCGACAGGCCAGGCAGAACTTTGGCTAATACCCTACGCATACCCATTACTGAATTGTTCATTTCTGAAATCCTAGACAATAACCGAGAATTGGTCAGGGACCTGCAGGGAATTTTGGAACAATTCACAAAACACTATTCCACACTTTACTCTTCCTCCTCCCATACGGCGCCTGATGAATTTCAGTCATATTTTGACTCCCTTAAACTGTTGTGGTTGGGTAGAGGTCATAGGGCCTACTTAGACGAACCCTTCACGGTGGAAGATGTCACACAGGTAATAAATAGTCTCCCCTCTGGCAAAGCCCCTGGCTCGGATGGACTAACAGCAGCATTCTATAAGACCAATGGCGACCTGCTGGCGCCCCAGCTCCTGGCATTATACGAGGAGGCACAGGAGCTTGGGATCTTCCCTCCCACAATGAGAGAGGCTATAATATTATCATTGCTAAAACCTGGAAAGGCTCCCAATGATAGAGACTCCTATAGACCTCTTTCATTACTAAATATTGACACAACAATTTACGCCAAGATCTTGGCCAACAGACTGCAACCATTGTTGCCCCTGATGGCCAGGCCAGACCAATCTGGCTTTATTTCAGGCAGGTCCACCTCACATAATCGCCGCACCTTCTTTACGCACCTTCTTTATGGTACTACACTATCTTAATCCTCAATATCCAGCTTTGGCGGCGCTTCTCGATGCCACTAAAGCGTTCGACTCACTCGAATGGGAATATTTGTTCACTATAATTGACTAGGGTTTAGCCCAATGTATATAAGTCAGATAAAATTACTCTATTCCTCACCCACCGCACGGCTTCGACTAAATGCATTGGTCTCCCCCCCCACTATCTATCACCCGGGGTACGAGACAGGGATGCCCCCTGTCCCCTTTACTTTTTGCTATTGCCATGGAGCCACTGGCAGCGGCGCTCCGTCAACACCATGCGGCAAGGGGTGTTGGATTTACCATTCGGGGCATTGTTGTCTCGCTTATGCGGACGACATCACCCTATACATTAATAACCCCGCAGTCAACCTAAATCCAGTGCTGCGTGAGATCCTAAGATTTGGTGGGTTATCTGGCATACAGATTATTTGGGCAAAATCTGTTCTGCTTCCATTAACTACATGCACCTTGCCCCATCAACTAGACTATCCTCATCAATGGGTGGAAGGCCTATTACGTTATTTAGGAATTTGGCTCTGCCAGAATATACAAAGACTCTGGGACGAGAACTATGGTAAGGCAGTGACATGGCTAGAGAGCAAAATAAAGATCTGGTCCAGGCTGCCGCTCTCGCTGGCAGGACGTATAGCTATTGCCAAAATGATTGTCCTCCCTGAATTTTTATATTTGTTTATAAATCTCCCCCTCCCCCTCACACAGGCTTTCTTCAAGACAATGCGATCTTTGATGATATTCCTGGTGTGGGCAGGTAAACAAGCCAGAGTGTCATGGGAGCTCCTGACCCTCCCCTTGGCTCAGGGTGGATTAGGCACGCCAGACATCCCGCTATATGCATACTGTGCACAGGCACAATTTCTTAACCACTTGGTTCACCCCTTACCCTTTCAGCCGCACGTGGCGGTCGAGGCAGATAGAGCTGCGCCGATTCCGCTCTCAGTTGTGCTATTCCAGCTGTACAAAAGACCACGGGACGAAATAGACACGGTTAAGACACTGAGGTGGAGCTGGAACGGCCTGCGGAAAAGAGCAAACTTGGAGGTCCTGTATGCTCCCTCGGCTTCACTGGCATATAACCCCCCAGCTGCCAGTGTTAGAGGACAAGGGAAATGTAACTATGGCCAACAGGCTAGGCATGAACACATATGCAGATGTATACCCAGTTGACACCTTCTGCCCGCACCCCCGAGGTAGAACAGGGTGCAGCACCCACCTTCTCTGAAGTGTTTCTGTATTACCATATAAAAGCAACTTGTCGCCAACTTCACAGCACTTTCCCAAACCCGCCACCCACACTGCAGGCCCTGGAGCAAATACTGATTAGTCCGACACCATGTAGACTTATTACTAAGATATGTAGCTCCATGCAAAATACATGTCCAGTGATAGAGCCCAAAGCTTTACAGGTCTGGAACACTGAATTAAATCCACTACTCTTAGAGGAGCAATGGAAATTTTGCTGTGGCCAACTAAGGACGCTATCCCCCAATTATAAATTGCGGTTGATTTATTTTAAATATCTGCATAGATTTTATAGAACTCCTTCCCAGCTGCACCGCATGGGCCTACTGCTGACTGCTGGAGATGTAGGGTGAATTCAGCAACTTTTTTGCACGTGGCTTGGGAATGCCCCCCCGTAGCAAAATATTGGACAGACATATTTAACATTATCGGGGAAGTCCTGAATGTACCAACAACACGTTCTCCGTTGATAGGATTATTGGGGTATGTGAAGGAAACACCTGCAAACTCTTGGAAACTACATGCTATGTTATTATTATTGGCCAAACGAGGGGTAGCCATACATTGGAGGAAATTAGGTGCCCCATCCGCTAAGGAATGGTTACGGGACATTACATATTGTCAAACTTAGCTCTCGTTATTTTCAGTGGCGGTTTTTGGCTAAGGGCGTCGGGGCTCCGCCCCCTTTACTTTCACCCCCCGGCCAGCCATTCTCTTTATCTTTACTGTCCTGGTTTAAAAAAAACATTGTGCACACACTGCTTGCCAGTCAGTGAAAGCTATTTCCTAAACGTGCTGCCTGTGGACAGGGCCACAACCTAATGTATTTGCCGGTCGGAGGATCCCACAGCCCTGAGGGTTGTGAGGTCATCAGCTCGGCAAATACATTGCCTAAAAGACCAGTCTCCACCCCCTGAAGACGTGCGTGCAAAATTAGCCCCGGGCGTTTTATTCTTAAGCCCTGTAACACTGGGGCTTCACGTCAGTCAGGGAGTGGAGGGGACGGTCACCCCACCCTTTCCCAACTCGTCACAGGAGGCTGCCCTGTGACGAGTTGGGAAAGGGTGTGTCAGGCTGCTGGCAGGCGGGAAGCAGATACATCGAGTCTGCGCAGTCTGTCATCAGGACTTCTGAAGACCACTGCAGACTCGAGTTGTCTGCTTCCTGCGCTGTTGTTGATGGCAGGACCGTGAGTTGACGCCATTAGTAGAGCTCCGGGTGGTCCCTGTGTTTCGCACTGGCCGGCAAGATCTATATATATTGCCCAGGCTGTGCGTGCAAATAGCGTTTTAAACCTCCCCCCTCACCCCCATTTATCTATCACCAGCTGCCCTCAAGATAATTTGGGCCGCAAATCACAATTTCCTGCAGTTTAAAACTGTAATTTTGAACACCCCATTCATGCAGTCATGGATGTCAACGTCACGTCTGTCTTCCCACTCAAGCGCCGGCAAATTACTGCAGTATTTTCACAAGGCTGAAGAGTAGAGAACCGGTCTGGTTTTTTTTTTTTAGCACTCCCATGGGTCAAGGATGAGTGCCCCGTGCTCCTGTCCCTCTGGCAATCATTTAATAAACGTTCTGGAAAGTGTGGTTTGAATACAAAAATAAAGAAACGTTCAAAGACACCCCACGCAGCCCATTTAAGAAGGAAATCACAGCATTTCACAGGAGTTAGGGCACAATGAAAGGAGCACTTGTGTTACTGTTTGTTCTATCTGTCGGCCATGCAGACCCCAGAGGTAAGACTCCAAACATATAAACAGTCATCATATGTCTTTAAGTTCCTGCTTCATAATATGGTTGTATGTACAGAGCACCCTTGGTGGAAATCCCAGCTGATGGCGGTTGCAGATTAGAGCTGATTTGTAATGTCAATAATTGTCTAATTAGTTGATGTCTAAAGGTGCCTATTGGTTTCAGCTTTTTATTATTAACAAGTAGAATTTCCATAATGTTTTTTTTTACAATGGGCACATGCATTGAAACGTTATTAAACCCATATGCCACAGGTGGGTCAGGAGAACCCATTTGTAACTTGTCAACTGGATTTTCCACAAGAGCTTTAACAAGAACTTTTTTGAAAAGCATTAACATGTGATAGTTTTTTTCCGTATTTAGAAAAGGGACTGGGTTGTAATGGACCCTGTACAGTGGCATAGAATGTGCGAATATTCTGTTCCTGGTGCTAAAACTGCATTGATTGTCACTCAGATTTTTTAATAGAAATCCTCTGACAAATGAAGTCATGTTTATTTATGTTTTTTTCATCGCTGGCTGACAAATAGAAGTTCGCTCAAGATGGATTTGCCTTGTCCCTCGGAGGAGGAAAGAGTTTTATGATCAGGACATTTAGGCCTAATTATAGCCATGGTTTATGGGCTGGCTGAACGAATAACATTGAAGTGGTGGCGCAGACACGTCATCTGCACGGGCAAAGCAGCTCTGCTTAATAAAAGTATCAGTGAATGAATCCGATCTGCGTCTATTTTTCGTTAGGCCATATTTTCAATTGCTGGTCCCTTCTTGCCGTTATACCGAATCCTGTCAACTAAGAGAGAGCACAGCGGCAGCAATGTGAAGTGTGTTTAGGAAATTAAAAGCGCCCAAAAGCAATCACTAAATTGCAATGTACAACACACATAAAACACATTTCGTGCTGTTTTACAAGAAATTAAAAGTGTTTAGTTGTTATTCATCCACATTAAATTCGCAGTACCTCAGATTCACACCCCCTAAGAAAAGAGCAAATGCTTAAAATGTTATCACGCTGCTTAAGTTTTAAACATGGATGAAAAATGAAACCCATAACGGCATAAAGTTGGTGCCTTCGCTGTGCATAAATTTGTTTTCAAAATCCAGGCACAGATCAAAAGTGACCTGCCTCTGAGAGCTCGCTGCCTTCCTTGCTTGTCCCAGAATGCTCTAGTGTAGGTGCGTTTGCCAGGGGCTGTTACTGCCAGTGCAATCCACAGGTGAGACGTTCCATTACTTATTTCCCCATACACCGTTTCTCCTACAATTACAGTGGTCAGGCCCTTTGGCAGGTCATTATAGTCCTATTCAGTGGGAAACGCCATCTCTCTCGCCCTGGTACCATTTAGTTGCCCTTATAACTGCTCAGAGCTATGGAACAGCGTGGCATTGCTAGGTAAATAGTTAGAAATGTCTCTTGGAGGAAACATTTCTTAACTTATTCATAATTCAGGCGTTCTCCTGGAGTGAAACTACAGCTGGTGGTTTCTGCGCCCGTCACATCAGGGGAGCTGCATCGCATTATCAGCCCGAGTGAACCCCGATGTTGTTCATTACGTGCCCACAACGAGGCTCTGAAAGATTGTTGCCCTGACATGTGGTGTGAAGGTGAATAAAGTAATGAAGCATGTTGTTTGCTTCTGGCAGTTAGTGCACACTGCACGCGCTGGCACTGATCTCCTTCGTGTGGGAAATTTCCGTAATCTCACTTTTGTTTTCTTACTGAGACCTAGAAGAGCAAAAAGCAGTGATTAATTTGGAACACACATAGGTGTAGGTGCCAAAAATGGTTCTAAGGAGGCCGCCACCCACTTTTAACCCCTGGTGTGGCCCACATTCAAATGGATTTGTTTCAAGCCTCAATCAAACGTGACCGCCTCATGAACGTAGTTTCATCAACAATAACCTCTTAGTCCACAAAGGCATGTGGCCATCCATCAAGGCATGAAATAAATCAGAAGAAAACCTGCCACCTGCAAGGCTGTCTCTTCAGAACAAGAATCTGATGCAATATCAAACCATACATTGAGGTTATGTCAATGAGATTATGAGAAAGATTTCTGATGCTACTTTTCTGATTGATCCCTTGTTGGGTTATTGCCCGAGGAGCTAGGGGTTTGATGCCAAATGCTGCTGTCTCAGCTGGTGATTTCTGTTTGAACAGCCTGTCGTCTGCTTTCTCTGCGAACCGATCCAGGATAAAACTATGAAGGAAAATTGAACATGAATTGTATTAACGTGTACGATTTCCTTCAACAGTGTGCATAAGAAAGGACTAGGAGGTAACAACTGAGAACTGCACACAATTAGCAAGTGTTTTTTGGACATAGAGCAGGGTATTCCCACCTTAATCGGCTATATTCAAGGGCACTGGAATTATGTGACAGGGTAGGGCTAAATAATGCGGCTGGGTTGACTAAACTATCTGCCAAGAAAAGGCAAATTATGTGGCTTAATGTGGCACATTGTCTGATAGTATTACTTCATACTGTTGTCATTTTTTACACGTTAACTCTGGGCAGAGGTTTGACCACATTAGTACCAGATTACACACAAATAGAGCAATAATCAGCTGAAGGGTGACCAGTCAATCTTTGTGTGAATGGCTTTCAAGTGTGACGAGCTGTTTCGCTACGTTTTTAGTAGTGTGGAAGCGTTCCAAGTATATACTTTCGTGCACTAAATAATAACGAATAATAATATTTTGATGTTACTATTGACTCTGAGTGTTGCTTTGCATTACCTTGACATGCTGATTTACTAGTGAGTTTTGTTGTACAGTACTTACTATGATTGTGATTCTTATAAAAACAGAATGGAGTCTGAAACAGTACATCCTGATACTGTGACGAGCTGCTCTGTGGTGGTGTGATGTTTCTTATGATGTTACAATGTTGCCTTGAGCTCTGATGTGATGGATTGCAGTGAGCTATGATGCCATGCAGTGGTGTGCCTTGAGTTGTGATATTGTATTGAGCTGTGATGTGTTCATATGCTTTGTGGGTGCTATGTTCTGTCTTGTTGTGCTACATGGTATCTAGTGATTTCTTTATAGATTTGAGAATTGCCAAACATTTTTTCTTGCAACCTTCAAATTTCTTGCAGAAAACTATAACTAGTGTGAAGCTTAAGAAGCTGTAAAGCTGAACTTTCGCATGTAAATCAGGACTTTGTGACTATGTTGTGTACAAGTGTATGTCTGATATGTAAACTCACTGATCACAGATGTCACTGCCTTATTGAGGGCCCTGCATTGGCCACCAGCCAGAGACAGGATCCAGTTTAAGACCTGCTGTATCCGCATTAAGGTCCTGAATGGCATGGCTAGTTGCTTTGTGGATAGTAGAGTCAAGAAATACATCCCTAATCAGATTGGTAAAGAAAAGTAAAGGAGGCTGTAGCTTCTCGGTACAAGTTCCTGTCCTATGGAACTCTCTCCCAGATCACTTATGCCAAGTAGGTAATTTTATTCGGTTTAGGAAACACTTAAAAACAGTGCTCTTCAAACAAGTGTTTCACTGTTTACCATCTTCTTTAGCTCCAAAATGCTATATTTGGATCCCCCTTTTTCAACAATTTGCAGTAAATGTGTGGTGTAAAACCCACCATTTGAACCCATTTTTTTCAAAATTTTCTTGCGGGGGGAGAACCCCCCTGCACCCTCCTTTTGCAGTTCGGGCTCGCTCGCTTCGCTCGCTCGCTTATTACATTAGTGTACTACATATTTCGCGCCCACCACTTTCAAAATCCACCAGCCGCCACTGGTTATTTTGGAAACTTATGCCTACAGCGTCTAGACCTAAAGACATCTGGAGCCGTACATTAGAGTGGTTGCGTATAAACCAATCCGACCATATGGACGCAGCATCACCCGCTGCAGGAGCTATTTGTGTAAGCCCCCCAATTGTATTAATAAATGGCTGAAATGTGACGTTGTAATAAACAGAATTAGATCTGTGGTCAGCTGTATGTTGGGTACTGTTGCTACGAAGGCTTAGAAGTCACTGATCATACAATGTAAGACATTGTTCCTATCAAATATACCGCTAGACTGTCCTAAGGGTTTTGTAACTGTTAGGTTTGCAGTAAGCAATCGGATGTTATGGATATTAAGCACAGTAGCGGTCCGTGGTAGGAGGGCCGGGCGGTGACGTGGGGTGGGGGAGGGGCAGGGTGGGGGGTAGTAAACCACGGATTACGGCCGAATACAAGTAAGTAAACATTTAAATAAATAAAACGAATTTCGTTGTGAGCGCTGCATCGCCAAATGCGATGCAGTGCGCGCAACGAAATTCGTTTTATTTATTTAAATGTTTACTTACCTGTATTCGGCCGTAATCCGTGGTTTACTACCCCCCACCCCACCTTACCGCCCGGCCGGCACTCCTACCACGGACCGCTACTGATTAAGCATGAATGCGTAATCCTATACCGCTATGTTTTGAGAAAAATGCAAATAAAGAAAATGTTTATTCCATTAAAAAAACAAAAACATTACACATATTTGATAAATTAAGTCATCAATATCACTTAACATGATTTATAAGCCCACTGCAGACCTTTGTGGAGAGTTTCACGCGGTCCTATGTCAATCTCCTGTCAGGGTACTGTAAAGCAGCTGTAGTTTGATTTTTTTTTTTACCTCAGTCAATACAACAGTCACACTTATCCACTGAGAGCCTGGTGTTTTGGCTTCTAACATGTATCACACATGCAAGAAAGCAGTTGTGCCCATGTGTCCATGTGAGGATGGTTTGGAGGGTGTGTATGCTTACTGTAAGCCAAGCTGATATCTGTCTTTGGGTACTAACAGGCTTTTAGAGTTCAGGGAAGGGTAGCGTTAAGGGGTAGTAAGGGTTTTTTGGGTTCAGTGAAGGGTAGAATTAAGGATAGTAAGGGTTTATTAGGCTTCAGGGGCAGGTGAGTAAAGGGTTACCAAAGGTTCTTTAGAGTTCAGAGAATGGTAGAGTTAAGAGGTATTAATGGGGTTAGTAGGGTTCAGGGATTGGTTGCATTAGGGGGTTGTTATGCGTTTTAGGATAGTACAGGCGTTTTAGGGTTTAGGGCAAGATACATTAATGGGTGGTTCAGGGTTTTTAAGATTCAGGGATGGTTATGTAAAAGTTAGTAAGATGTTTTCAAGGTTCAGTAGTGTTAACGGGTAGTAAAGGATTTGAAGGCTTCGGCAAAGGGTAGCAATAAAGAGAAGTAAGAGACTGTTTTGGTTCAGGGAAGGGTAGTGTTAAGGGATGGCTAGGGGCTTTTATGGTTCAGATAAGGGTAGCATTGGGGGTAGTTGAAGGTATTTAGAGCCAGGATTGGTAGTGCTTAAGGGTAGTAAAGGGTTTTTAGGGTTTAGGGAAGGGTACCATTAAGGGATAGTAAGAAGTTTTAAGATTTTGGGAAGGGTACCAAAAGGGGAAGTAAGCATTTTGTAAGTACAGGGAAGAGTAAGATTAGGGAGTAGTGGGGGGGATTTTAAGGTTCAGGGAAGGATAACATTAAGAATTAGTAGGGGGTTATTAGGGTCCAGGGAAGAGTAACATTAAGGGTGAGTAAGTGTTTGTAGGGCTCAGGGATTGGAAGCATTAAGAGATAGCTATGGCTTTTAGGGTTTCAGGGGAGTGTAGCACTAAGGGGTACTAAGGAGTTCTTAGGGTCTAGGAAAGGGTAGTATTAACAGGTAATCTGGGGTTAATGGTTCAGGTATGAGACATAAGGGCTTAACAGGGTACAGTTAGATAAGTTAAAGAATGCATATAACACAAATAAAAAATATTCTTAAAAGTCAACATTTTGGAATTGTCATAAGTAATAATAAAGGACAAAGCAGTAATACTTTAACAATTTCAACTCAGATTTGATGTTGCTGACATTGTAAAAGTCAATAATATTAAATCCAACCTTTCCTGGAGCCAATGCCCATTCGCCTGGAGCTAATTAATATTCCTACTTGGGCATAGAGGAAACAGGTACCAAGATACACTGCATGAGATGGACAATCTCTCCCCCATGAAGTGATTGCATAGTAAATTCACAGGAAACAACATTCCAAGAGTTGGAGGGGTATCGAAAAATTATAGCTATGTACATATACATACATATACATACATGCATACATACACACATTCAAAAGGTGCCCGGATTAGATTGCCCATCGCATGATAAAAGACTGGAATTATTAGCTAATGTTTCACTTCTGAGAATGACTGCATAGCTGATTGGTTAGGAAAGAAGAGATCCAGGAGTAGAATCCTCACAGTCTAGCAGGAATAGGGTCTGCATCTTAAAAACTGGGCTCGTGGTTGTTAGAGGTATGCACCCTGTCCAAGCAGGAACCACATTCCTAGTCATGGTAAATCACAAAGACACCCTAAATTAACCTGTGCACACCCTGTGGCAGCTTAGCACAGAGCAGTCAAGCTTAACTTAAGAGGCGATGTGTAAAGTATTTGTGCAACACTTCAAACAGTAAAACTATGGAAAAACCACACAAAAAAGCACCACATCTGGTTAGTAAAATAAAGCCTAATGTAATGAATAAAACAAGACCAAAATGACAAAATTCCATTATGTAGAACTAGAGTTGTACATTTTTAAAGAATAAACAGAAATATAGTGCTTAAAAGCATAAGGTGCTAATCTGGGGCTATCGGGTTGCGCTAGACCGGGTCAAATCCAAAACTTCAGGCCAACCGCGAAGGGCGGGGGTCGGACACAGGAACTAGTCTTGGCCAGTTGAAAAAGTACCTTGTTTGCGTTGACATCGTGGACGAGATGTGAGGAGCAAAGGAGGTAATGCGTCATTGACTATCTACAGATTTAGGCGATGCATCGTTGTCGATCTATAGAGTGAAGCCGATGTGTCGGCTCTGAGCTGCGCAAAGTCAGAGAATGCTTTAGAAATAGTGTCGCTGCATTGTGCAGTTGGCGATGCATTGAATCCGATCCTCGCAACGGCGGTGATGCATCCGCAGTTGTAGAGATGTGCTGGTTCCGAGCTGCTGCATGGATTCTGCTGGAGCAGCACTTTAACCCGCTTCCAAGGGCCCAGGACTGGATTGACACCAATTGACAGGGCAAACTCAAAGATGGCAGAGTCCCAGTGTTGAGGCAGGTGAGTTGGAAGTCTTTGCTGTCCCTAAGACTTCAGAACAGGAGGCAAGCCAGCAAGCCCTTGTAGTCACTCTGGTTCTGAGTTCAGGTAATGTGGGTCTAGTCCTTCTCACCCAGGCAAGGAGTGCAGCAGGCAGCAGGTCAGACCAGCAACAAAGCAGTTCTTCCAGAGCAGCAGTCCAGCAGAGTGGCAGTCCTTCAGCAGCACAGCAGACCTTCTTCCTGGTGGAGTATCCACAGGTACAGAAGTGTACTGGAGTAGTAGGGTCAGAAGTCCAGTACTTATACCCATTGGTGCCTTTGAAGTGAGGGAGACTTCAAAGAAAGACTTTAAAGTACACTTTCTTCCCCGGCTGCAAACTCACTTCAGGGGGCTAAGCAGTCCTTTGTGTGAGGACTGGACACAGCCTATTTAGGTGTAAATGTGAGGTCATGCCCAGCTCCACCCTCCCATCGTGCCCAGGATGGCCAATCGTGATGTGGATGGTCCATCAAGTCACACCTAAGCTCCCTTTGTGTGTGACTGTCTAGAGGGAATGCACAAAGCCGAGATGTCACGCACCCTAGACATGGATTGGAGACAGGCTGCAGGCACACAGGGCTTGGAGCAGAAAAATGTTATCTTTCTAAAAGAGGCATTTTTAAAATTGCAATGATAAATTTGACTTAACCATTAAAGAGGATTCATCATTAGAATTCCATCGGTACTAAACAATACAGCTCTCCCTCCTTCCAATTGGGAATTACAGCATAGTAGATGTAACAAGGAATCCCCAATGTTAACCTATGGGAGGGGAAGGCCTCACAGAAGTGAAAAGTGAATTTGGGAGCTAGCAGATAGCGACCATAAAGCTCTTGTCACTGAGTTTAGTCTAGATTTCTTCTGCAAGCCCCCTGACTATGCTAAAGATACTTTTTTAACTCCATGAGTCCTTACAAACAACTGTAGGAATATTAAATGGGGTAATACTAACAATGATTAACATGCTAAGGCTAAAATCTATCAATCATTGGAGGCCCATTTTGAATTTAATGAATATTCCAACTCAAGCACTTCTAAATTTTCATTCTGAGCTTTTCAAAACCCTTAAACACCTTTTCAGAAAACAATTTAGAAAGACACAAGTTAAACCTACCCAGTGCCCTTGGTACACTAGAGAATTCAGGGTTGCATAGGGGGGTTTGATTAAAGCCATCAGAGAGGGCTCTATAATGAGCATAACATTAGCCAGGAAGGTCTATAAGACAACCATGACGCGTCCTCCTTATCATATTAAGACCTTGGATACTGTATCTTCCCCCAATTTAGAGCTGTTGATCTTTAGGGTGCAGCGAGCCCAAGTGATTGAGTGGGTGGGAGCCTTAGTGTATCATCCACCCGGAGGAAATAAGAGAGAGTTCTGTACAGCATTATTAGAAAGGCTGGCCCCATATACTCTGCAAACGGATAAGTTCCTACTGGTAGGGGACTTTAACCATCATCTGGAGGCTCTCTCTAACGCAGAGTCTGCCTGTCTAGTTGCAGCTATGGAGTCACTTGATCTCTCCTCAAGAGTTGTTAGCCCTACACATGTTCCGGGTCATGTGCTGGATACTATCTTTACCAACATTCCGGAATTAGTAGTTGAACCCCCCCAGATATTAGGCTGGACTGACCACTCGGCGCTAAGCTTTTCCTGGGCGCTTACAAAACCGTCCGGCCATCCGCAAGCTCGCAAAGACCTTCGTAGATCTTGGAAAAAGGTGACATCTTCCGCCTTTAGTCGAGCTTATACCCCCCCTTCGTTTGCAAACTGCGATGACTGTGATACAGCCTTAGAAAGGTTCGAGGCCTCAATAACAGAAGTCCTCGACTCTATTGCACCACTTAAGAGGGTAAGAATACAGGCTAGGGCAGTTCCTGCCCCTTGGTATTCAGACAATCTCAAGAGAGAAAAGGCCCTATGTAGGGTTAAAGAAAGGAAATGGAGGAAATCCAAATCTGAGCAAGATGAATCGCTCTACCGAATGGCTCATAGAGCTTACTTAAACAGTTGTAATTCAGCCAGAAGTGCTTATCTAGGTTCCCGTATTACGGAAGCAAAGAACTCCTCTCGGGAGCTTTTCATTATTCTGAAGGAGTTCACGAACCCGAGGGCCAATAATCCACTCCCGCCACCTACCCAGGAATTATGCGAGGACCTAGTGAGTCACTTTACTCACAAGATCGACTCGATCTATCGCTCCTTCGGGCTTGAAGATGTAGACCACGATAGAACCTCCCTTCAGGAAAATCCATGCCCCTCAAGCCTAGAATTCTTTTCTGACATTACTGGCGAACAAGTGGGCTCCTTACTAACTCAGGTGAAATCTGGATCCCCATTAGACCCGGTGCCGCCTGCCGTTATGTCAGAATTAACCCCGGTCTTAGCTGATGCGCTTGCTGAAGTCTGTAACATCTCGTTAGCCACAGCTACATTTCCGCGTAAGTGGAAAAACGCACGCATTAAACCTCTGCTCAAAAAGGCGCTAGCAGATCCCACTGATTTACAACCCTTTAGGCCGATCTCTCTCCTTCCTTGCTGTTCAAAGATCATGGAGACATTAATTAATCGGCATCTCTCTTGTTATTTGGAACAGAATAACTTACTGAACACATCCCAGTCGGGTTTCTGTGCTTCATACAGCACTGAGGCCGCACTGTTGGAGGTCACTGACACTATAAGGATGTCATTGGACAAGGGCACCCCAGCCATGTTAGTTCTTCTCGATCTGTAGGCAGCCTTTGACACCATCTCCCATCGCATCCTTCTGGACAGGCTTCGAGAGATTGGGGTCAGAGGCATGGCCTTTAAATGGATTCAAAACTATTTGTCCGACAGAACACAATGTGTCCAGCTGGATTCCTTTGTGTCAAAAACCACATTGGTGGATAAGGGGGTTCCACAGGGTTCCATCTTGAGCCCCACTTTGTTTAATATATATGTGGCCCCCTTGGCCTCAATTATTAGAAGTTGTGGGTTTGAGACCATATCGTATGCAGATGATACGCAGGTGATAGTCCCTATAGAGGAGAACCCTGCAGTAACCAAACTAAAGTTCATAAACTGTATGTCGAATATAGCAAGATGGATGCAGAAGAATTTCCTTCAGCTTAATTCCTCCAAAACAGAGATACTGCTGTTTGGTAAAGCGGAGGAATTGTGGACCCCAGACTGGTGGCCACCAGAACTAGGAGAGGCACCCTCCCCAAAAGGATGGGCCAAGAATCTAGGCATCAGAATTGATAATAAACTATCTATGGAAGAACAGGTGAAGACGTTGTCAGGCACCTGTTTTGGAACAATGCGGATGCTTAGAAAGATCTTCCCTTGGATCCCTCTCAATGCCAGAAAAACTCTTATTCAGTCGCTCTTGGTTAGTCGACTGGATTATGGCAATTCTTTGTTGGTTGGAATAAGGGAAGACCTGTTGTCTACATTACAGGTTGTACAAAATACTGCAGCCCGCCTTGTCCTCAATAAACCAGCGCGTACCCCCTCTTTACCTCTTCTCCGCCAATTACACTGGCTTCCTATCAGGAAACGAGCTATCTTCAAGCTGTTATGTATGGTTTTTAAGTCTCTCCAGGGGACTGGCCCTGCCTATTTTAAGAAGAAACTCGAACGTTATCAACCCGTGCGACAGATGAGATCTAGCAATCGCAATCTGCTCTGCACGAGGAGAATAAGGAAGGCCAAAATGGGCGGTCGCACGTTTTCTCATCTATCCCCCAGTCACTTGAACAGTCTCCCCGAGGAGATCCGTGCTTGTTCCAATCTTTCTCGATTCAAGAAAATGCTTAAGACCTGGCTATTTTTAGATTATACTGTCTATAGGGTGTCCCTTCTCAGGCGCCAAGAGATCCCCTCCGGGATGATTCGTTGCGCCTTACAAATGAGTTTAATAATAACTCCAAGAAAACATGGGATGAGGAGCAATGGGCCAAGATTCCCTTGGGAAGCGAGACCATAGTGTCATCTTTTAAATCATTGCTGTTGGTAGTAGCTGTGGAATCACCACCCCAGATGTATTTGTTCTAGTACACATATGAGTCAAACATTTTTAAATTTTATACAGAGAGAAGGATATCTTTAGCCCTGGTCCATGCCCCAATGATGATGATGGAATGACTCAATCTTTGGTCGTCCCTTTTTTCTCTAATGTCCCCCCATTAGTATTTATACTAGAGCAAACTAAGGCTGCTCTTTCCCATATGAAGAAGGCATAAGCCCCCAGCCCTAATAGCATACCTGTGGTTTTGTTCCATTCACAGCCATACATCTGGGTCCCCAATTTGAATATGTTAAGTAATGCTGTCGAAAAGGGGAGGAAGTCCCAGAGTCATGGTGTGGTGCCATAATTGTTCCAATTTATAAGAAGGGGGCCAAAGATACACCTTCAAATTATAGCCTAATCAGTCTTATTGACAACACGCAGAAGATCTTCTGCAGGCAAGTTGGAACCCACCTGCATGAGTAGATGCAGGAACATCAGGTCTTGTCGTACCTTCAGGCAGGGTTCTGTGAGAACATAGACATGACTTATCAGATTTTCCGCTTTATGACCATCTGCTGAAAGTATATTACTATCAAAAAAGACCATCTGTATGTAGCTTTCATGGACACGAGGGCTGCATTTGACCTGGTGCCGAGACACACACTCTGGGAGATACTGGACCAAATGGGATTGCCCCATAATCTCACTCCTAGCCAGATTACATACAGATACGTACACACAGGTCAGGTGGAATGACCTAGGTGATTTTTCTCATAGGATCCCTGTTAAACAAGGGGTGAGGCAGGGCTGTGTTTTGGCCCCCGCGCTATTCTCCTTTTTTATGTACGGCGTGGTGGATGCATTGAACAAGTGCCAGCAAGGTGCTCCAAAGATAGCAAGAGTCTGCACCTCAGTACTGCTCTTTGCTGATGACCCTCTGTAATCTTCACATACCCCAATGGGTCCTTAGGAATTGCTAAATCATTTTTTGGGGTTCAGCAAGCACATGGGCCTGGAGATCAACACAGGGAAATCCAAGTTTATAGCCTTAAACCTTCATCAAACATTCAGGAATATAATGACTGCTGATGGTTTACCCATGGGTAATTGAGCGCTTTACAAATCTCATAAATAAATAAATAAATTGACCAGATTAGGAGCTTTGACTATTTGAGAGCTAGGCTCAAGGACAGGCTCACTTGAAATCTTCAGCTCTTAAAAAGTAATTCCATACAATCCCATAGGTCAGCATCCATTGTTAGGAAACATAAAGCATTGACCAATAGGGGTGTATCCTGAGCTGTAAAGGTTTACAGAGCAGTGGCTCTGGGAGGGGGATTGTACGGAGCAGAAATCTGGGGCTCTGGGGACATTTCACAATTAAACATCACGGAAAATAAATTTGGAAGATCACTTTTGATTGCCCCAGTTAGTGCACCACTAATACACCTAATGTAAGATCTGAACCTGAAGCTAGTTGTTGAGCAAGCCACCTGTTAGACTTGGCATCTTTTGGCGTGTTTCCCCTGACTTTTTGCTTTCTGACCTCCTGGTTTTAACTCTGTTTTCGCTGGTGTAATGATTCTGCGCACTTTCCTCACTGCGGTCCAGTGGGAAAGTGCAAGTGCTCCTGTATAAAATGTGTTATGGTTTGGTGTTTCCATGATTGGCCTATTTGGTTTATGTGTCAGTCCCTTGTAAAGTGCACTCCGTGTGCCAGGGCCTATAGACCAAATGCTGTTGGTGGGCTGCAGCACTGGATTGTGCCACCCACGCAAACAGCCCGTAAAGTGTAACTCGGGCCTGCCATCGCAGAGCCTGTGCGCAGCCTGGGGCTGCCATGTCGACTTGGCAAGTGCACACACTTGCAAGTCCCTAAACCTTCCCTTTGCTACATGTTAGTCACCCCTAAGGTAGGCCCAAGGTACCCCTGTGGGCAGGGTGCGTTGTACGCGAAAGGTAGGACATGCCCTGGTGTGTGCGGCATGTCCTGATAGTGAATTACAGCCTAGTTCGTTTTTCACTATTGCAAGGCTACCTGTTCCCCTAGGCCAGAACGGGCAGTTTTGATTATTACAGCTTATAATCCTAACTGACCCCGGGAACACGGTAGAAATTCGAGTTTAGTATGCCTGGACTCAGAATGATAAAATGCAGCTTTTAGTGAAGTTGGTTTTAACATTCTGTGTTTGAAAATACCACTTTTAGAAAGTGGGTATTTTCTTGTCTAACCATCCAAGCCTGCCTCTGCGAGGTTGTGTATTCCTTGTCTGGAGTGTGAGTGACAGGGGCTGGGGGATGCCAGGAGACAGGGTGAGTCAGCACAGGGCTGAATAGCAAGATCTACATGTAGATGGGTGGGAGGGGTCGCACCTGGGCCCTGAATAGGACAGTGCCTTCCCTCCACAATGCTGGCTCCACCTCCTGTGGTGCGTCTGATGTCCCTGGCCTACTCACTGAAAGAAGGGACGGAGACTTGTCAACAAAGTGCTCCAGAACTGGTTTGGACTAGGCAAAGGCCTCTCTGCCTTCAGAGAACAAAGGAATTTGGGATATAAATATTGGGGCCCTGACCCCATGAATTTAGATCTCACTGGAATCAAGGAACCTGCCAAGACGAAGAGCTGGAAGAGCTGCCAGGAGGAGTACTGCCCCGTTGCTGTGTTGTTGCTTTGTTGGGTTGGCCTGCAGTGGCTGCTTCTGTCTTGGGCAGTGAAAGGACTGGACTGAACTTTCTACAAACTTGTGCTGAGTATCTCCAAGGGCCTGGAACCGAGCTGGCCTCCTGTTAAGAAGTCTCAGGGACTACAAAGACTTCACAAGCCTCTGGGTACCGCTTCTGGAACGCTGTTTCAGTTGCCACAGAGGAAGGGAACTGCAACCGACTCCGTCAACCGAATCCATCCCTGGCCGGTGACCTGTTTGCACCGCAGACCGCATCGCCCCGCTTCGCATCGCAAACCTGGTCTCACCGTGGGCGACGTCCGACGCCGCCAACATCGAGCCGCTGCTTGCACCGTGACCTGTGGGCACCGCAGTTCGCATCGCATCGCTTCACTGGGCCAGCCGGACCAGACCGACGCTGTCGCTGCAACTGGCTCAAGAGTCGTGACCGCATCGCAGTTGGGATACCGCTCGCACGTCTGCGACGCACCGCTCCGACTCGCACCGCTGTCCGACGCCAGCTCCCGCACTCCGGCTAGGTCACCTGCATCGCAACCTGTCAGCACCGCATCGAGCATCGTCTCACCCTGCATCGCACGCCTTGGACTCACCGACTCCGTCTGCACGACGCTCATCGAGCCGCTGCCTGCACCGCATCGAGGGACACCGCCCCTTGCATCGCTCCGTCTTGCACCGCAACCGCGACGAACGCCGACCGGCTCGTACACTCCGTACCAGCCACAACGAGAAAGGTACTGTAACCGAGTCTGTTCACGACTCTGCTGGCCCGTATCGACGCGGTCGGCTGGAACTGTTAGACTCTGTGGTTTTCAGCATCACGGTAGGCTCGGACGGAGCTACCGACTCGTACGAACTTTGCTTTTGTGCTATTCCTGCAAAGAAGAAGTTACCTTATCAAGCATTCATTTTTAAAGTATCGTATTGTGGATTTTTGTCGTAATTGGTCTTGTCTTGAGTATATAAAATATTGGTTATTTTTCTAAACTGGTGTGGTGTCCGTTTGTAGTGCTTACACTGTATTACTGTTGGTTATGTGCAAATGCTTTACACACTGCCTCTGAATTAAGCCTGACTGCTCGTGCCAAGCTACCACGAGGGTGAGCAGGGGTTACTTCACGAGTGTAACAACCCTTACCCTGACTAGGAAGAAGGGTCCCTACTTGGACAAAGGTGCAAGCCCTTGCCAACTAGAGATCCCATTTCTAACATTGGTTGTCAGCGGTGAGGATAGGACTTGTGTTTGCACTTGACTTACAGTGATTGGTGTGCACTACTACCATATCGCAGACCATTACGTACCACATACTGGTTCTTTTTCTTTTGGCCTATTTTTGATCTTGCCAGTTTTCAACTCACGACTTTTGTCATGCCTGAATCAATTGCATCATCCGTTGCATCTCTGGAAGTTATCTTTGAGGAGGACAGGTTGGAATCCTACGCCGTAAAGGAGTTACGAGCGATTTGTAAAAACTTGAAAGTCCAAATTAAAGGCCTCACAAGGAAGGAGGAGCTACAGAAGGCGCTGAGGGCCTGGGTAGCAGCCAGACATGCCAATGGGCAGCCTGGTGATCTCAGTGAGGAGGTGGAGGAGCCTATTTCCAGGGTGGATGTGCTTTTGGGTAGGGGGAACCCGCCAGGTCAGGCAGCAGCAGTCTGTCCCCAGAGGAGCTGGAGGACAGACGGGAGGCAAGGCAGTTTGAGCTGCAGAAGCTCAGGCTGGAGAGTGAGCGGGAGGAGAAGAGATTGGCCATAGAGGAGAGGAAGATGCTCTTAGAGCATGAGAGAGAACTGAAGGAGCTAGAACTTAGGAGTAAGTCAGGTTCAGATGGTGGCAGCAATTCGTCCAGAAAGGCAGACAGGATTGTGCACATTCCCAAGAACGTAGGCAAGGAGTTCAAGAAGGGGGATGACATACAAAGGTGGTTTCAGGGTTATGAGGCAGCCATACACATGAATGGGGTCCCTGAGGAGAATTGGGGAGCAGGATTGTGGCCACTTTTCCCTGAAGAAGCAAGGGATGCTCTGATAGCTTTGGGTAAGGGGTATCACCTCACCTATGCTGACATGAAGGATGCCCTTCTCACGAAGTATGGTCTTACTCCTGAAAAGTACAGGGATCAGTTCAGGTCCAGTAAGAAGTCTGATGCCAACACTTGGTTGGAATGTGTGGATGTGTTCTGCAGGTCTCTGGATGGTTGGGTGAAGGGCAGTAGCGTAACAGATTTTCAGGGGCTCTACAACTTGATTGCATGGGAGCACTTGTCTAGTCTATGTTTTGCAGATCTGCGCCAGCACCTAGTTGATAGTAAGCTAACTGACCCCAGGAAGCTTGCTATGGAAGCGGACCGCAGGGTGAGTACCAGGGTCCACAAGAAAGCGTTTGGGGGAGACTCAGCCAAAGGTGGGCAGGGTCCCCAGCAGAAAGGTGGGGGGACAAGGGTAAAGCACAGGAGTTCTCTAAAGGGCCCCAAACTAGTACCCAGGGTAAAGGTTCCCAGCCCCCCGGTGATAAGAAAAAGGGGTCTCTACAGGGAAGCCTGTTGAGACCGGCCCCGCAAGTGTTATGCATGTGACCAGGTAGGTCACTTTAAGGGGGACCCCAAGTGCCCGAAGGGGACACAGCCGCCCACCGGTGGACAGTCCAAAGTGTTGGCTAGTGTAGCGCTTGGGGAGGAGGGGTGCCCACAGGAGGGTGGGGATCCCGCAGAAATGACCCTTGTCTCACTAGGGGACAGTGAGATGGTCCCAGGAAACCAGGTGCCCCCTAACACAAAGAAATATAGCACCTGGGTGACCATTAATGGGAACAGGGTAGAGGCTCTCAGAGATACTGGAGCCAGTGTGACCTCAGTCCGGTGTCACCTGGTGTCTGAGAAGCAAGTAGTCCCAGGAGCATTCCACCAAGTAGTTGCTGTCGACAACTCTGAGCGCCAGTGTATGGTGGCGCAGGTTCCCTTTGAATGGGGGGGGGTCTCAGGTCCCTTGAGGGTGGTTGTGAGCCCTACCATGCCTGTAGATTGTCTGCTAGGAAACGACCTGGAGCAGTCCTCATGGAAGGAGGTTGAGCTCAGGTCCCACTTGGAGATGCTTGGGTTGCCAGAGTGGGCATGCGTGTCTACTCGGTCAATGGCGGCCAGAAAGGGTGATCAAGAGGACTTGGAGCCTGAAACAGTGGCCCAAGTCCCTGCCAAGAGAAAGGGCAGGGGGCGTGGGAAACCGGCCCCCAAAGTTCCCACGGACCGGGAGGAGGCGGACCTCGAGGGGGACGCCCCGGTGCCTACAGGGGAGCAAGTAGCCGAACTGGGAGACATCTCTGAGCTGACCCATTGGCAGCAAGAAGGGGGTCCCACCAGGGAGGAGTTCTGCAGGGAGCAGAACGAGTGCCCTACTCTGGAGGGTCTGCGGCGGCAGGCTGCAGACCAGGCAGCTGGTAATCAGTCCGGGTCACATCTGATCTACTGGGAGAGTGGTCTCCTATCCATGAGCCTAAGGTTGCTGAGCCTGGGTCAGCCCGTGTGCTGGTGGTACCCCAGCGCTTCAGGACCTTCCTACTGGGTCTGGCTCATGACGTGCCTTTGGCAGGACATTTGGGGCAGGACAAGACCTTTGACAGGCTTGTCACCCACTTCTTTTGGCCCCAAATGCGAAGGCAGTCAGATGCACACTGTAGGTCTTGCCAAACTTGCCAGGCAAGTGGTAAGAGTGGGAGGAAGGTCAAAGCTCCTCTCCAACCTTTTCCGGTTGTTGGAACACCCTTTGAAAGGGTAGGGATGGATATAGTGGGGCCACTGGACCCCAAGACAGCCATGGGCAACAGGTACATCCTGGTCTTGGTGGACCATGCCACCCGGTACCCGGAGGCAATCCCTCTCAGGACAACGACGGCGCCAGTGGTGGGCCGGGCGTTGATGGGGATCTTTTCCCGTGTGGGATTCCCCAGAGAGGTGGTTTCTGATAGGGGGACCAATTTCATATCGAAGTATATGACATCCCTGTGGAAGGAGTGTGGTGTAACCTACAAGTTCACCACTCCTTACCACCCACAAGGAAACGGTCTGGTGGAGAGATTCAACCAGACCTTGAAAGGCATGATCAAGGGTCTAACGGAACCCATGAGGCGTAAGTGGGACGTCCTCTTGCCATGCCTGCTCTTTGCATACAGGGAGGTGCCTCAGAAGTCTCTTGGGTACAGCCCCTTTGAGCTCCTGTATGGCCACCCTGTCAGAGGACCTCTGAGTTTGGTAAAGGAAGGCTGGGAGGCGGCTCCCAGGAAAACTCCCCAGGATGTATTTAGCTACATGCTGGCCTTTAGAAACCAAACTGCCCGCTTCAGGAAACTCGCTCAGGCGAACCTAGAAGCCAGCCAGGAAGAAATGAAGAGATGGTATGACCAGAACGCCACTCTGGTCGAATTTCAACCTGGGCAAAAAGTGTGGGTAATGGCCCCAGTGGCACCTTGTGCCTTGCAGGACAAGTGGACTGGGCCATATGAGGTAAAGGAGCGCAAAAGTGACGTCACCTACCTGGTGGATTTGCAGGCTCCAAGGAACCCTTTGAGGGTCCTTCACGTGAACCGCCTCAAGCCCCACTTCGAGAGGTCCGAAGTGAGTATGCTCTTGGCGACAGATGATGGGGTGGAAGAGGAGAGTGAGCCTCTCCCTGACCTCCTGTCTACCAAGGAGCATGATGGGTCAGTAGAGGGTGTGATCCTCTCCCCTACTCTGACTCAGGAGCAGCAGGGGGACTGTCGCCAGTTGTTGGGACAGTTCGCCCCACTGTTCTCTCTGACCCCCGGTGTTACTCACTGGTGTACCCATGACGTGGACACCGGTGACAGCCATCCTGTGAAGCACAAAATTTACAGGTTGACTGACCGGGTCAGAGCCAGCATCAAGGAGGAGGTCTCTAAGATGTTGGCGTTAGGGGTGATTGAGCCCTCCCACAGTCCTTGGGCCAGCCCAGTGGTCTTGGTCCCAAAGGCTGCGGCGCCCGGTGCCACTCCAGAACTCCGGTTTTGTGTGGACTACCGTGGGCTCAATGCCGTCACCAGGACTGACGCGCACCCCATCCCCAGAGCTGATGAGCTCATTGATCGGTTGGGAGCTGCCCGGTTCCTCAGCACGTTTGATTTAACGTCTGGGTACTGGCAGATTGCCTTAACCGATGGGGCCAAGGAGAGATCAGCATTCTCAACCCCAGAAGGTCATTACCAATTCCGGGTGATGCCCTTTGGGTTGAAGAATGCCCCTGCCACCTTTCAGAGGTTGGTCAATCAGGTGTTGGCTGGGCTGGAGGATTTCAGTGCCGCCTACCTGGATGACATTGCTGTGTTCAGTTCCAGCTGGGAAGAACATTTACAGCACCTTGAGAAAGTGTTGAGGGCTCTGCAAGGTGCAGGCCTCACGATCAAGGCCAGTAAGTGCCAGATCGGGCAGGGTTCTGTGGTGTACTTGGGACACCAGGTAGGAAGCGGCCAGGTGGCGCCCCTACAACCCAAGATTGACACCATTCTGGCTTGGGAGCCCCCAAGACCCAGACAGAGGTGAGAGCCTTCTTAGGTCTCACCGGCTACTATAGGAGATTTGTTAAGGGCTATGGCACCATCGTTGCCCCCTTAACAGAGCTGACCTCTAAGAGGCAGCCCAGGAAAGTGATCTGGACTGAGTCCTGCCAGAAAGCTTTTGATGCCCTGAAGGCAGCCATGTGCACGGCGCCCGTGCTCAAGGCACCTGACTTCTCCAAAGAATTTGTCGTGCAGACTGACGCTTCAGAGCATGGTGTGGGAGCGGTGCTCTCACAACTGAACGAAGAGGGCCTGGATCAGCCTGTAGTCTTCCTTAGCAGGAGACTACTTCCCAGGGAACAGAGGTGGAGTGCCATAGAAAGGGAAGCTTTTGCTGTGGTCTGGGCGCTGAAGAAGTTGAGACCATACCTGTTTGGGACTCACTTCCGGGTTCAGACAGACCACAGGCCCCTCAGATGGTTGATGCAAATGAGGGGTGAGAATCCAAAACTGCTGAGGTGGTCCATCTCCCTACAGGGAATGGACTTTACGGTGGAACACCGTCCTGGTACAGAACACGCCAACGCAGATGGTCTGTCCAGGTTCTTCCGCCTTAGTGAAGAGAACTCCAATGGGGTTGGGTAGTTCTCCCTACTTTCAGCTGGAGGGGACATGTGTTAGACTTGGCATCTTTTGGCGTGTTTCCCCTGACTTTTTGCTTTCTGACCTCCCGGTTTTAACTCTGTTTTCGCTGGTGTAATGATTCTGCGCACTTTCCTCACTGCGGTCCAGTGGGAAAGTGCAAGTGCTCCTGTATAAAATGTGTTATGGATTGGTGTTTCCATGATTGGCCTATTTGGTTTATGTGTCAGTCCCTTGTAAAGTGCACTCCGTGTGCCAGGGCCTATAGACCAAATGCTGTTGGTGGGCTGCAGCACTGGATTGTGCCACCCACGCAAACAGCCCGTAAAGTGTAACTCGGGCCTGCCATCGCAGAGCCTGTGCGCAGCCTGGGGCTGCCATGTCGACTTGGCAAGTGCACACACTTGCAAGTCCCTAAACCTTCCCTTTGCTACATGTTAGTCACCCCTAAGGTAGGCCCAAGGTACCCCTGTGGGCAGGGTGCGTTGTACGCGAAAGGTAGGACATGCCCTGGTGTGTGCGGCATGTCCTGATAGTGAATTACAGCCTAGTTCGTTTTTCACTATTGCAAGGCTACCTGTTCCCCTAGGCCAGAACGGGCAGTTTTGATTATTACAGCTTATAATCCTAACTGACCCCGGGAACACGGTAGAAATTCGAGTTTAGTATGCCTGGACTCAGAATGATAAAATGCAGCTTTTAGTGAAGTTGGTTTTAACATTCTGTGTTTGAAAATACCACTTTTAGAAAGTGGGTATTTTCTTGTCTAACCATCCAAGCCTGCCTCTGCGAGGTTGTGTATTCCTTGTCTGGAGTGTGAGTGACAGGGGCTGGGGGATGCCAGGAGACAGGGTGAGTCAGCACAGGGCTGAATAGCAAGATCTACATGTAGATGGGTGGGAGGGGTCGCACCTGGGCCCTGAATAGGACAGTGCCTTCCCTCCACAATGCTGGCTCCACCTCCTGTGGTGCGTCTGATGTCCCTGGCCTACTCACTGAAAGAAGGGACGGAGACTTGTCAACAAAGTGCTCCAGAACTGGTTTGGACTAGGCAAAGGCCTCTCTGCCTTCAGAGAACAAAGGAATTTGGGATATAAATATTGGGGCCCTGACCCCATGAATTTAGATCTCACTGGAATCAAGGAACCTGCCAAGACGAAGAGCTGGAAGAGCTGCCAGGAGGAGTACTGCCCCGTTGCTGTGTTGTTGCTTTGTTGGGTTGGCCTGCAGTGGCTGCTTCTGTCTTGGGCAGTGAAAGGACTGGACTGAACTTTCTACAAACTTGTGCTGAGTATCTCCAAGGGCCTGGAACCGAGCTGGCCTCCTGTTAAGAAGTCTCAGGGACTACAAAGACTTCACAAGCCTCTGGGTACCGCTTCTGGAACGCTGTTTCAGTTGCCACAGAGGAAGGGAACTGCAACCGACTCCGTCAACCGAATCCATCCCTGGCCGGTGACCTGTTTGCACCGCAGACCGCATCGCCCCGCTTCGCATCGCAACCCTGGTCTCACCGTGGGCGACGTCCGACGCCGCCAACATCGAGCCGCTGCTTGCACCGTGACCTGTGGGCACCGCAGTTCGCATCGCATCGCTTCACTGGGCCAGCCGGACCAGACCGACGCTGTCGCTGCAACTGGCTCAAGAGTCGTGACGCATCGCAGTTGGGGCACCGCTCGCACGTCTGCGACGCACCGCTCCGACTCGCACCGCTGTCCGACGCCAGCTCCCGCACTCCGGCTAGGTCGCCTGCATCGCAACCTGTCAGCACCGCATCGAGCATCGTCTCACCCTGCATCGCACGCCTTGGACTCACCGACTCCGTCTGCACGACGCTCATCGAGCCGCTGCCTGCACCGCATCGAGGGACACCGCCCCTTGCATCGCTCCGTCTTGCACCGCAACCGCGACGAACGCCGACCGGCTCGTACACTCCATACCAGCCACAACAAGAAAGGTACTGTAACCGAGTCTGTTCACGACTCTGCTGGCCCGTATCGACGCGGTCGGCTGGAACTGTTAGACTCTGTGGTTTTCAGCATCACGGTAGGCTCGGACGGAGCTACCGACTCGTACGAACTTTGCTTTTGTGCTATTCCTGCAAAGAAGAAGTTACCTTATCAAGCATTCATTTTTAAAGTATCGTATTGTGGATTTTTGTCGTAATTGGTCTTGTCTTGAGTATATAAAATATTGGTTATTTTTCTAAACTGGTGTGGTGTCCGTTTGTAGTGCTTACACTGTATTACTGTTGGTTATGTGCAAATGCTTTACACACTGCCTCTGAATTAAGCCTGACTGCTCGTGCCAAGCTACCACGAGGGTGAGCAGGGGTTACTTCACGAGTGTAACAACCCTTACCCTGACTAGGAAGAAGGGTCCCTACTTGGACAAAGGTGCAAGCCCTTGCCAACTAGAGATCCCATTTCTAACACCACCCTACTTAATGGAGGCAGGGGCACAGTCGCGTGACAGAAGAGAGTGAGTGAGGAACAAATTTCTACAATTGAAGTTGCTGTTTTAAAAGTTTAGAATTATTTTTGTGTTTTTTAATAATACGGTGCTGTGGGAAAAATGGACCGTAATTTTTAATTTGTATCTAAGGGAAATTTTTTACCTACGCACATGCACTTTGAGCTGCTAACAGTCTGAGGGACGCTTGGTGGCCTTTTTTGGAAGTGCCTGCCTGGTCCCTGCCACGCTGGTCGTCTGCCTTCAGTGCCTACCACCTTGTTGTGCTCACATCTCTGGTGACGCTATAGTTCTTGATCAAGCCACCCTACTTAATGGAGGCAGGGGTGTGAATGCGCAGCGCAAGCGCGCAGCAAGCATGCCAATGGCAAGCCTGTCTGTGCCCGTCCCCGCCTGGATTGCGCCTAGCGCCTGCCCGCCTGGCTGTTTAGCGAGGGCAGACCCTCAAGCCACAAGGTGAGGATCACATTTACCCACTATGGAACCCTTTATCTGTTTTTGAGACACTTCAGGAGACATGTCGGACCTGTAGTGTCAGAGTCATTAATGTTTGCCCTTTTGAAAGGGGCATAGATTGTGAAACTTCGCAGTGTGAGGGCAGGGTCAAAGTCTTACCAAACGTCTCTACCATTAAATGCATTCTTGTGAATACTAGGTCTTAGATTAAACACCATTTTGAATTTTCTGAGTTTCTGGTGGAACAGCGAGCAGATCTAGCTTTTATTACAGAAACCTGGGCCGACTAAACCACAGGCCCTAAGCTTATCACAGCTGTCCCTACCGACTTTTCTATCTTCTATTTAGATAGAACCAAAAAAAAGGGTGGAGGGCTGGCAGTTGTTTACTGTGACCATCTCCTGGCCAGGTTCTGGCCGGCCTCAGTGGAAGGGCTCGAAGTGAGGATTTTTAATATTTAGCTTACTAAGACTCAATCATTCAATGGACTCCTTATCTACCGCCCACAGGGGCCTTGAATGGCCTTTTCTGATAAAATTAGTTCACTTCTGGAAGCATCTATTCTGAAATCAGTCTTCTCAGTATTGGGCCATTTTAATATCCATCTGGAAAATAAGCTGAAGTCATCAGTGATGTCACTGACCATGGCATGAGTGATGTAATATGTGAGGTCATAAGCAGAGCATTGCGGGGGCAAACGTTATAGTTAGCTCAGGTAACTGTATCTGCTGAATTTCCTTGGTTTTGTATGAAGAAAATCTGACCCTAATAATAACGTCCCTGTAACCTTTGTTTTTTTTCAGTGAATTTCTAAAGTTTTTTAAATTGTATATCCTAACTATAACGTCCCTGTAACCTTTGGTCATTCCAGTGAATTTCTAAGGTTTTTAAAAAATGTATTTCCCAACTGCAAACGCGCCTCCTGGTTGGGGGATGAACTCCTCTAGGCTGCTGAAGGTCGTTGTGGGCCAAGAACCCCTATTGTTGCCACAAATAAGTCCCCCACAGCGGGATTTTTGTCCATTTCTATTTTGTCTCTTTCTGCTCATTGCTGATCTTTATTCCTCTTCTTTGTGCTCCTTTCTGACCTTTAGTCTGTCTCTTTCTGCTCGTTTCTCACCTTTATCTTGCCTCTTTCTGCTTGTTGCTGGCCTTTATTCTGCCTCGCTCTGCTCATTTCTCACCTTTATGTTGCCTCTTTCTGCTCGTTTCTGATCTCTATTTTGCCTCTTTATGCACATTGCTGACCTTCATTTTGTCTCTTTCTGCTCATTTCTGATCTCTATTTTGCCACTTTCCGCTCATTTCTATCCTGTAATCTGCCTCTTTCTGCTCATTTCTAAGCATTATTTTGTCTCGTTCTGCTCATTGCTGACCTTTATTCTGCCTCTTTCTGCTTGTTTCTGACCCTTATTCTGCCTCTTTGTGCTTGTATCTGACCTTTTATTTTGCCTCTTTCTCCTTGTTCTCCCCGGGAACTGTGGGGGGAGCCTCAAGGCCCCTGAGGTCCCTGCCGGCTCCCCGTCTCTTGCAGGAGCCAACATTGCTCTTGCATGCATGGAGCTGCTGGAAATGCAGCTCCCTGCATGTGGGAGCAATGTTTTCATCTGTTTCTCTGCACGCATATTTGCGTGCAGGGAAAAAAATGAAAACTCTGCTTTCTGCAAGCAGGAGCTGCTTGACAGCTCCAGATTGCAGAAAGCGGAGTTATGTTTGCTTTTGCTTGGTGAAAGCTGTGGGGTGCCATGTGGGCACCACCACATACATTAAAAGCAATGCTGGGGGAGGTGACGGTCCCCGGGGCTTTTATAGGTCCTAGAAGTGGGGCCCCAAGCACCCCTCTCCTTTTTATAATTCCTCATGCCTTTGGGACGTGGCCCACCTGGGGGAAAAACATTACAGAAGTGCGGGAGCCCATGCTTCTTTTTCATAATTTTTAGGTGGGAGCCACAGAACCACCGCGACTTCTACCGAAAAATTTCAAAACGCTTTTTTGCCCCAGGCTGGTTCCTTGTAGGAACCCTCTAAGAGGCCAAGGGGATCAGGGCATTCCTACCCTGTCACACAAAAAAGATGATGGACGAAATGTTGAACATTGTCAAACATTCACCCCCAGTCACAGATCTGGGTTTAATCCATCGTTATTTTGCTCACCACACCATTCCAGTTTGGACTCAGCCAAATGCAAATCAGGCTTGACCCTGTACCCCATGGGAACAGTCCAGCCCGAACTGCTAGTCCAGGTCCTCCCTGGCCCGGAAAATAAGCATCCTGGGACCGGTTCAGGGGCATCACCTCTCATCAGCCAGGCTAGCTTCAAACCGGTGGCGTAGCGAGCACGGGACCCACGTCTGAGCATACCCTTCCCACTAGGGGTGAAAAAGTAACACAAAAAGATGATGATCATTGTCAAACATTCACCCCCAGTCACAGATATGGGTTTAATCCATCGTTATTTTGCTCACCATGCCATTCCAGTATTGACCCAGTGATATGCAACTCAGGCTTGACCCCGTACTCCATGGGACCAGTTCAGCCAAAACTGCCAGGCCAGGTCCTCTATGGACCATAAAACAAGCATCCTGAGACCGGTTTCGGGACATCACCCCTCATCCGACAGGCTAACTTGAAACCGGTGGCATAGAGAGCATGGGACCCATGTCCTGGCGCACTGCTGGTTGGGGGATGAAGTCCCCTTGGGTCCAGAGGGTCCTTGGGGGCCAACAAGCGCTCCTGTTACCTCCAGTAAGTCCCACACATTGGGATTACTGAGAGGTCTTTGGATGCTATGCCCCCTTTCTCCACCGCTCTGAAAACACCTCCTGGTGCACTGCTGGTTGGGCAATAAAGGCCCCTTGGATGCTGATGGTTCTTGGGGGCCAACAAGCCCGCCTGTTAACCTCCAGTAAGTGCCACACAGCCTGATTGCTGAGAGGACTTTGGAGGCCATGCCCCCGTGCCTCCTGGCTCACTGCTAGTTAAGGGATGAAGTCCCCTTGGCTCCAGAGGATCCTTGGGGGCCAACAAGCCCTCCTGTCACCTCCAGTAAGTCCCACACAGCAGGACAGCTGAGAGGTCTTCGGAGGCCACACCCCCTTTCTCCACCACTCTGCAAACGCGCCTCCTGGCACACTGCTGGCTGGGGGATGAAGTCCCCTTGTCTCCAAATTGTCCTTGGGGCCAACTACCTCTCCTGTTACCTCCAGTAAGTCCCACAGACACACACCCTTTCTCCACCACTCTGCAAATGTGCCTCCTGGCGCACTACTGGTTGGGGGATTAAGTTTCCTTGGCTGCTGAGGGACCTTTGGGGCCAAGAAGCCCTCCTGTTACCTCCAGTAAGTCCCTTACAGCAGGATTCCTGAGAGCTGGTTGGAGGTACCGCCCCCTTTCTCCACCACTCTGCAAACAGGACTACTAGTTAAAAACACATAGAAATTCACTTAAAAAACCAGATGTTACACGGATGTTATAGTTAGGAAATAGAATTTGAAAAACCTTAGAAATTCACTAAAAAAAACAAACGTTACAGGGTTGTAATAGTTAAGCTCAGATTTCACTTGTAAAAAAACAGTTACATTTCGGCAGTTATAGTTACCTGAGCTAACTATAACTTACGCCCCCTCAATGCACTGCTTATTACATCACTCCTGATATGATCAGTTATATCACTGATGAAATCACTGATGGCATCACTGATGGCATCTTCCAATGAGTGTGAGTGTTCTTTAATTTATTTAATTTATTTATTTTATTTTTGTGTTTTATAGAGCGTGAACTTGACCCGTTAGGGTATCAGAGCGCTTTACAGGAATCATAGGATTGTACAAAAAGACTTAGAATCACAAGAGTAAAAATCAATTAGGAGGTGGCGGGGTGCAGAATATATAAGAGATAGGACACGTATTTACAGATTACATTTACAATTACTCAAGACAAGACCACAAGTTTCTTGGTGGGGTGACTAGGTAATCAGAAGGGAGGCAATAGCCAGACGTGTATCATGATCATAGTGGAGGTTGATGGCAAAATTTAAATGAGGAATTTACCCATAAGGAAGGTTTTGGTATCCTTTTTGAAACGAGACAGAGAAGGGATTCTTCTGATGGCGGGTGGGAGAGAGTTTCATGTTCTAGGAGCAGCCCCAGAGATAGCACGATTGTAAGTTTTTTTTTCCTGAAAGCGAGCAGGTTGCAGCAGGAGGTCTCTGGCGGACCGGGAGTTTCTGATTCCTCCAGAAATCACAAGTTTCCGTGCAAAATATGCAGGGGAGTTTGAGTATAAGGCCTTGTGTGTAATGCAAGCTAGTTTAAGCTGTATTCTTGCCTCAAGAGGAAGCCAGTTCAGAGCTTTCAGGTGTGGGGAAATGTGGTCGAATTTCCTTGTGCCGGTAAGTAGCCTGGCGGCCGCATTGAGGCAGGCTTTTAAAGGTGCCAGGGAGATCTTGGGTAAACCTGAGAGGGTAGTACAGCCATACTCCAGTCTAGAGATGACTAGTGTTTGGACTGCCATTTTTAGGTCGGGAGCATCAAGGAGGGGTTTCAATTTCCTTAGGTAGCTCAGGTAGAATCTGGCTGATTTGGCCATCGAGTTGATGTGGTCCTGCATGTTCAAGTTGCTGTCCAGGGCGATTCCCAGGGATTTGGCCGAGTCCACGATAGTCGGTGGGCAATTTAAGGCTGAGATAGCCTCGATCCATATTTGCATCTCAGGGTTAGTTTTAGGAGGGGAAATTAGGAGAAATTCTGTTTTCTTTGCGTTGAGTTTGAGTTGATTGGAGGCGAGCCATTGGACAGTCAGTTTCAGGGCTTCGTTTAGGGAGAGGATCTCCTCGAGAGATGAGGTTTTGATGTAGATCTGAGTGTCGTCAGCATACATATGGTAGGAGATATTGGCAGTGCGTAGTACTTCGGCAAGCGGTTCTAGGTAAAGGTTAAAGAGGGTGGGGGACAGGGTTGATCCTTGGGGGACTCCAACCGTGACCGGGGAGGGAGCAGATAGGTTGCCGTTGATTAGGAATCTCTGTGATCGGTTATGGAGGAAGGACCTAAACCATTCTAGAACAGAGCCTTCCAATCCCATCCTGAGTTTGAGGCGTTCGAGTAGTTTTTCATAGTTGACCGTGTCGAAGGCCGAGGATAGATCTAGGAGGATTAGGAGACAGGTTTTGCCTTGGTCAAGGGCTTGGAGGGCATCATCAACGATGTGGAGCATGGTGGTTTCAGTGCTGTGTCCGGGTCTAAATCCGGATTGGAAGTCATCGAGTAGGTGGAAGTTGTTGATGTGTTGACTTAGCTGTTGTTGCACACACTTCTCCAGCACTTTGGCTAAGAGGGGGATGTTGGAGATGGGTCTGAAGTTGTCGGAGGAAGCAGGATCTAGCGACATCTTTTTCAAAATGGGGAGGACTTGGCCGGCTTTCAGAGAGTCAGGCATCGATCCCTGCCAGAGAGAGGCGTTAATTATTTCAGTCCAGCTAGGAATAATGGATTGGGCAATGGCAGCTAGGCAGTTGGAGGGGAGGGGGTCATTAAAATGATTGTTCGGGTTTAAGGTAGATAGGATTTTAGAGATGGAGTCTTCGTCATAGACTTTGAAGTCGGTTCAGTGAGCTTGATTTTTAGGTGAAATCTGTGGGGGCGTTGTGGCAGGAGGAGGCAGGTCCGGAAGGAGTTGAGGGTATGTGGCGGGACTGAGTTCGTTTCCTAAGGCTATGATTTTGTCAGCGAAGAAGGAGGAGAATTCCTCGGAGGATATTAGGGACTTGGGGGTTTCTTTCGATGTTTTGGCCAATTTATTAGATTGGTGTTTGACCAGTTCGAAGAGCTTGCGGGGTCTGTTCTTGGCCTTCCCTAGTTCAGATCTGAAGAATTCTTTTTTTGAGTTGAGGATGTTCCTGTTGTAGGCATTTCTGGCCTGGCGGAGGAGATTTAGATGTGTGGCAGAGGGGTGCTGCCTCCAGGTTCTTTCAGATTGCCGGAGGGATCTCCTCTCATTGTTGAGGGATCCCATGAACCAGGGGTTTCTGTCTTTGATTTGGGTTCTTTTCAGTTTTAGTGGGGCTAGATCATCCATAATGTTCGATATAGTCGCAGAGTAGTGATCGTTGAGGTCACTGACCGTTGTGATATGCGAGGGGGGGAGGTCAGATTTGCAGCGAGCCTCAAGTTCCCTATGATCCAGGTTCTTGGTGTCCCTGATCCAGCGTTTGGGAATCACCGGTTACGGTGCCCTTGTCTTGTGGGTGCCAGGTAGTAGGAAGGTGATGGCGTGGTGGTCAGACCAGTCACATGGGTCTATAGAGATAAGCTTGACTGCTGATTCTTTAGAGATGATCCAATCAAGAGTGGTCCCTTTCGAGTGAGTTGGGAGTGAACAGGTTTGGGTCTGGGCTTGATTGGCCAGGAGGTTTTTGATGGCGTTGACATGTGATCCTTGGGATCGTTCCAGTGCAGGTTAAAATCACCAAGGAAAATATCTTTAGTGTTGGAGGAAATCTTAGCTGTGATGATTTCCATGAGGTGGTCAGTGAAGGAGTCGTTCATGCCTGGGGGGTGGTAAAAGATGTGCAGGTTGCACAGTTGGGTGGAATTGCTGCAAATAGCGAGGGCGAGGTATTCGCAGGATTCAGTGGTATTCGCCAGGAGTTCCGTGACAAGAAGGTTAGAGCGGTAGATGCAGGCGATGCCTCCTCCTTTCTTGTTAGATTGCCTGTCCAGCCTTGCAATGTTATAGTTGGGAGGGACTAGGAGGTCCAGGCATGGAGATGAGGATTCGTTGAGCCATGATTCTGTTAGGATTGCTAAGTCGAAATTGTTGTTCAGGATGAGATCAGCAATATCAGTGGCGTGCTTAACTGCCGATCGGCAGTTGATTAAGAGACCAGACAGAGAGGGGTCGGAAGGAGTGTCGGGAGTCTGGGCGGACAGGTGAACAGGAGCTAGATTACTTTTGACCACAATTCTGTTGCGGAGTGTAGCTGGTCTGTTGGGGTTGATAGTGACCGTGCAGATAGCATGTTCGGCACTCACTTCAAGTGGATAAGGGGTAGCTGGGGCAGCGTTGTAGTCCTGGAGGATGGCAAGGATTACCATTTCCGTGAGGTCTAGCGGATTTGGAGTGGAAAGGGTAGAGTTGTAGGAGAGGACAAGAGCAAGGGTTTCCTCCTCTGAGAGGTGGCATGGTTGCTTGCGAGGGCCAAGATGTCTCAAGGATAGTGGAAGAGGGTGTTTAGGGAACTCCGTGATATGCGGGGGTGGAGTTTGGCAGGGGCATGAGGTTAGCGAAGGAGAGTTCTGCGAGGTGGAGGAGGTTCATTAGATCCCGAATGGAAATGTGAATGCTCTGGGTTAGTTTAGCAGCTCTGGAATGTAGGGATTCAAAATCCATATACGAGGGAGGTGCTAAAGGGCCAGGGGGCAATGGTTCAGGAGCAGTTTTATCGGTATGTGTCGGTGATAGGGTGGAAGGGCTAGCTCGACCTGTCTCGTAGGTCATTGGAGGCGTACTAGTCTCATAGTCAGAGTGGGGAGCTATCGGTGAGGGGGCCAACAGTCTCAGGGCGTTTCTGATGGTACGGCCGGGAGGTGTGCTAGAGGGGTTAGGATGATCTGTGTTGGGAACCCTAAGAGGGGTGGTTTGTAGGCTGGAAGGGCTAAATCGACCTGTATCGTTGGTCTTTGGACACAGTCATATTGGGGAGCTAGCTGGGAGGAGACCAAAGGCCTAGGGACGATTGTGTTGGCAGGGCCGGGGGCGTGCTGGAGTGGTTAGGATGATCTGTGTTGGAAAACCTTAGAGGGGTGGTTTGTGAGTGGCTAGTCACGCTAGAAGGGCTGGTCGGAGGCTTGTCGGGGCTGGTGTTGGTTACCCTGCCACTGTCGTGCACATGGGTTCTGAGGAGGGTAAAAAGGTCCGCAAATTTATTCAGGCTTTTGGTTGAGGCTTGTATCAAGACGATGCCGTTTTTGTAGAGAGTGATGGTGAGGTCAGCTCGCAGGGTTGGGGAGGGCGCTATTGAAAGCTTCTTGCCGTATGGAATGTTCTTGGTTGCGCGTACGTTGAAGAGGTGACCAAAGGTTTTGCGCCAAGAGGAGGTTCTTCTGGAGTAGAAAATGAGGTAATTAATGACTGTGCCGTTGTCCGCGCTATAACGCAGGTCAGAGATCAGTGTTTCAGGGTGACTTTTCAGGATGGAGTGCTTGAAGGATTTTGCGGCGGTTTTGGAGAGGTTGGGGGGGTAAACCAGAGTGTATGAATTTTCCCCAGTAGCGGTCAGGCCAGGACTTGCCATGCTGGCTCGGGTGAGTCACTCAAGGAACGATAAGGGTCAGTTACGTAGCAGAGGGGGTGGGTCTCTACATACCAAGGCGTGGGGGACTATAGTGGCTGACTTGGCCTCTTAAAGGCAGAGAGGCAGGGTAACCCCATCACAGCAGCGTTGTGTTTCATGGTGAAGCTGTTCTTGAAAGAGCGGGCTGTCGGAGCGTTGGGCAGGGGCCCAAGCGTACTTGAGATGGTCGGAAGCGGCCGTCTTCGAGGGTAGGGCAGCGGTAGGGGCTGAGAGGCCGTGCCAGCTGCAACGCCTCGGTACTAGGTGAAGACAGAGTAGGCCGGGACCCAGTAGAAGTCGATGCTAATCGGACCTAGAGTGGGTATCGGGGTCACGTTCCGAGCCGCGCAGTAAAGGCATCAGAGGGGTCCTTCAGGAGTGCAACTCCTCAGTCGTCAAGGCGGAGCAGCATCTCAGGCACCACTTCAAATACATCCGCAATACAGGTGTCACCCTTGCAACTAGTGTTAACAGCCAGGACTCTTGATTATCAAGACAAATTTTGTGCGGCTCCTCAGACACCAAGGAGGAGCATCGACATGGACCAGTGTCAGCGTATCAATACCAAAATCGTAGGGTGTTAGCATTGAGCCAGGAGATAATAGGGTGGACCTGCTTCATTAGGTCTATATTCCATAGGGATACTCTTTCCCTTCATTTTCTGCCCTGTTTAGGGTTACTTTACACTGTTTAAAAGATTATGAGTGTTAAACATATATACTAAGGTACTACAAAAGTTAAAATAGTATACTTTCTGTACTACTAATGAGTGATACTATTTCCAACATATTCTGTGAGTGGCTGTGTGACTGAGTATATCTGCGTGTGAGTGAATTTTTTTTACATGTTTGAAATGTCAGTTGGGGCATCTTTTTGCTTATTAGGTGGTGGATACTGAGTTCTCAAGTATATGTGTGCTGCTATTGGGCCTTGGTTCGATACTTGAGTAGGCTCAGTATACAATGTCCCCGCAGTAGTTGACCTAGTGTGTCTTCACTAGCGACCTGGCTTATTCCCTAGTCGGAGGCTAGTGGCATTTTCTGTTCAGCTAGCATAAGAATCTTACCAGTCTGCAGTTCAGCTGTGGGTCTCCTGGACCGAAGCAGGCCAGCACTGCTTGCCCCCGAGAGTGAATTCCCCTCTGGTTGAAGGAAGCCTTTAGTAGCTGTCTTCTTACCTTCAACAGCTCCTTGCATGTACAGAGTAGATGCAAAATGTCCTCTGTTCCGTTGTCACACAAGCGCAAGAAGTTTGAGTCTGCACCCTCAACGAGGGTGGGAGGTTCAGGGCGCACAGGAGGAGACCCAGACGGTGCCTCAAGAATTTGTGAGGTGCAAGCGATTTGTAATTATTCAAGGTCATCCAGCTTGAGCTCTAGCTGAGAAGGCAGCTTTGTCCTCCACCAGTGAGAGTTGTTTTAGTGATTTCTAAACCAGTTTCTTAAAGGTTGAGTGCTGGATCTGTGTGTTCCAGAGATCAGAGAGCCTGGTGGTTGCCAAGGATTCCTGAAGATAACTTCTTGCGGGAGATTGGTCTCTCTGCTGGAGTTCTTGCCATAATAGTTGGTTTAAGGTATTTGGAGTGGCGGTTCTGATCTTATTCCAGCAGATGATGTAGACGCCGTGCCTGGCCAAGGATTGTTTTGATAGGCCGAATTCCAGCCTTATCTGGGCTGGTGAGGTGTAGTATGGGAGACTGAACATGATTCTATATGCTATAACTATGATGCTGTCTAATAATTTTGCGTCTCTACCGCACATTGATTCGCTGCCGAAGGTTATTGTAGGAAAGATTTTGGCTTGTGCTACCTTTAGGAGAGGGCTTAGTGTGGGCCCATCCGTTTTGATGTGAGGTTTTTTTATGTTATTGCTAATGCCAGCCCTTTCCTTCTAATTTCTTCTTTCTGTCGAGTGAAGGATCCTTCTTTGTCTATGCTGATGCCTAGATACTTGTAGTCTGCTATTAGTTCTATTTGTGTGTCCCGCAAGTGCCAGAGCCCCTGCCGTTTCCTCATGTTGTTCATGGTCATTGATCTTGTTTTCCTGTTGTTGACTTTTAGGTTGTTCTCTGTTGCATAATTCTGCATTTTGTTGAGGAGATGTTGCAGGCCAGCCTGGGTGTGACTAAGCAGGACTACATAGTCAGCGTACAGGAGGCTACTTAGTGTTTTGCCTCCCAGCCTGGGCACATGGGAATGGCAGGTGTTACGTTCTTGTGGCAAGTCTGCCATGAATAGATTAAACAATGTGGGAGCGAGCACGCAGCTCCGCTTCAGGCCTTTGGTTGTTAGTACTCGTCTGGAGAGGTGAGTCCCCACTCCCAATTTCACCTGCACCCAAGTGCCTGTGTGGAGATGTATCAACATGTTTCAAAGAGCTTGTGAAATGCCCCATTGAGCCAGCTTCCCCCACAGCCTTTCCCTGTCAACATTGTCGAAAGCAACGCTGAAATCAATAAAGCAGAGATGTAGTGGAAGGTTTGCGGTCTTTGCTGTGTCTATGAGTAGGGAAATTGTCATGATGTTTGTCGTTGTGTCAAGCATTTTGTGAAATCTCGACTGATTTAGTGGTATTATCTCATTTTCATCTGCCCAGGCTGTAAGTTCCTCCAGCATGGAGCCCACAATTTATTTTGCCTCATTGTCAATCAATGCCACCAGACGATAATTTCCCGGTGAGGCCTTTTCTCTGCTTTTGTGGATCTGTGTGTGAATGGCTGTGTGAGTGCCTTTATGGGTGTGTGAGTAGCTGTGTGGATGAGTGAGTGGCTGTGTGGGTGAGTGAGTGGCTGTGTGAGTGACTGTATTTTCCTTTCCTGGGTTGGAGATCTCTACCAATAGGTGACAAGTTGCTTGTAGTAACTTTACACTTGCACATTCCGTTGTAGGAGCCTACACCCCTGATTTGAGGGAGTGGAGACATGTAAGTCTATATGTAAATGTAATCTACAGTTGGAAATAGTGGGTAGCAAAAGAGCGGAGATTTACAACTAGGTGGAGGTGTAGATCTACATGCGATTAAACATGCACATGAACATTTACCTTTGTGAAATGGACTCATAGTTTCTGTGCCAGTGAATAACCTTACGTATGTTGTCCAAGTGTTTTTCTGCATGCTTAGGCTTTTCCATCTCAATTGTTTTTTATATTGTTTGAGCTGTTTATGCTGAAAGGAGGAGCTAACATTATACAACGTCAGTCTCCAAATTATTTGTATTGCATAGAGTTATTCATTTCATGTCATATGTCATAGACTTCACAGTCCAACCAAGCCGGCTTAGATCTGCTCTTACTAGGATTCAGTATTTCTGTGCATTATTAAGCATATGAGAAATAAGCTCTTTTCTGCAGAGACATGTACACATTATATTTTTCACTGCAGGAAGAAGGCAACACCTCTTTCATGTTTTCACTAATTAAAGTAGTGCCTTTTTTGTTCATTTAAAACAATCTTAAATTTTCAGGGTAAAACCATTATTTACCCTGCAGTTTATGGATAAGAAGTAGCACTGGGGATAATGGTGCCTTTCCAAGTGCTCACCACTGTAAAATTCAGGGCAGAGTCTGGAATGCCTCAAAGTCAGGTGTTATGAACAGATCAACTGATTCTACTCCACTCATTGAGATGTCAAGATTCTAATGCACTGAGGTAGCTAAACACAAGACAATAGCTAGGATCACTATTTTCTAGCATTCATTTTAGATATTAGCGTTGAATTCCCCAAGCAGATCAATATATCGTGCAGGTAGGTGCTAATAACTCTGCTGGGCAGTACGTGAAATTTATTTTTTACTAAATCGGGTCTCATTACTAACACTGCACAGGTCTTAATCAATTCCATTGCAAATGCACCCATCTCATTAAGGTCTAATGCTATTAACACCCAAATGTTGGAGTGATTCCTGCCAGAACTGATTGCTTCATTTATGAACATTGTGCATTTTTACCAATCATTAGATTAATGGGACCAGGTTTCCCGGAGCATAATAATTATGTGTTGGTTTAAATACACAGAGGTTTTAGCATTTCTCCATGTGGTGGCGTAGACCGGCTACATTCCATAAAATTACAGGCTAATTAGCACCACCAGTTGGGGAATTTATGGGAATGCTAAACCTGTAGATAAGCTGTGAGGGATTCCTCATGAGACACGCCACTATCACCCTCCCCATAGTATTCTACACCGTATGCTATTCTTACTGTCACAAAACGTGAAATATATTCCTTTGGTGCCTAGGCAGACGCCCCAGTAGTCTAGAAACCGTTGAGATGGTCCACTGTCATCAAATACACTTCTCTCACTTAGTGGAGGAGATGGACAAGGAGTACAGTCAGCTGGATTGACGGCGGTGTATTGTGACTTCATATAATTGGTCTGCAACCAGGATTACATTTTTTAATAAATCTATACATCGTAATTTATGGTCTGGAGATTATCTCTGAATCACTGAAAGCTTTCATGTAGATGAGATGAGGCTTTGGTTGCACAAGTAAATTCATTGTTGGTGCTTCAAAATTAAATATCTCAAAAGCTTTAGCGGTGAATCCTGGCAGTTGTGGAATTATGTGCAACAGATTGTATAGAAAAGAATGGACTATATAGGGGGCATTCTTATTGCTCTTCGAAATAGACATGGTATGCCGGCAATTTGGTGAGATCTTATCAGCACAAAATATGTTCGTAATATAACCTAGAGTTAGCACGTTTAACATCTTCGGTCTTCAATTCCCTGTTAGCAGAGGTCACTTCTCTCATCAACAGATCTTTTGAATTGATTGGGTACTTTAAAGTTAGGCCTGCTGATTTATAACAGGGTAGAATTTTAATACTTTCCATACTCTCTGCATAGTGATGGGGTCCTCGCCCTCCATCAGATGGCTCTTCACTAGACAGTGACATCATAGCACTGACATGCCATATCAGAGTTAATGTGTCTATGTCGTACATGCAGGCCGGGGAAAGAGAGGGTCAAGTGCTCTAGTCGCAATGTCCTGCTCTTGCTGAGAGGTCGGTGTGGTAGACCTTCTCTTGGCAGCTCCATTATGACTGGCAAGCTGTACAGCAAGAACAGCAGTAACTACTGAAACACTATGCAAGCGTTGATACTCCTATGAAGAGCTTGCAAGCAAGAGGGAAGACCTGGTCCATGGCTCTGGTCTCCCTCTGCTCCTCTTCCGAGATATTGGCGCAGTCTAGCATCTCCTGGCAGCATACGCATGAATACTAAGCTATGGAACAAGTAGTGTGCAGAACTGTAGAGCAGAAACAGATGCTGCATTGTTGCGCTGCTTCAATTGAGGGAAGAGGAAGACGTGGTCTGAAGTTTCTGTTGTCCTGACTCCTTCCTGCTGAGCAATATGCAGGGCTTTAAGTGGGCCGGGTCTTGCCGGTGCTCAGCACTGGCAGTTCTAAAAAGCAGGTGCTGACACGGATCCCTATGGGGCTCTCCATTTTTGCCCTCACCCTCAGTGAACAGATAAATCTTAACTCTGCGGTGGTACCACCCTTCATTGCCTTTGATGTAACTTCGAAGAGACTTGTTATAGTTCTTTCACAGTCTCATTTCGGAATGGATTTGAAGCATTTCCAATATTATATCCAACAAAGCATATTTTGGAAACACATTTGTATTTCTGCACTCACTACCGGTCAATTAAAATCCTACAAGTATGAAAGGTAAGAGAGATACAGGAAATTCGGAAAAATGTTGACAGTATTATTTTGGAATATATCTGATATGTTAAGTCAGCTACCAATACATATTTATGGATTTTCCTCCAGTTTTAATGAGAAAGTAAACTAACCTACAAAAAGGTTGACATGCAGGTAAGCCTAGTCGTAATGCTCTTGGCACAAATATACTAGGAACTTGGAAAACCAAACTACACACCCCTGCTGCAGGTGTAAAATAAGTTTGGATTGGTTCAGAATTTAAAATAGGTTGTAGTAACAGAGGCAAGAGGGAAGAGGAAGGCCTTACCTTAACAATTTTAGAATGTGTGCTTTAAAACAACAGAATTGACCCTAACAAAACCCTCTTTAGTCCCACTCACACCTTCAGGATCACAAGCAAGACCAGGTCATCAACTGTGTCGAATGTCACCGGAGCTCTACCCAATCCAGGAGGCAGAGTTTACCCATTCAGTATGGAGGACAACATTCATAACCTAGAGAGCGACCTTCTCAGCGCTACTGCCCAACCAGAACCTCAACTAATGATATGTGAGACGAGATGTGATGGAATAGCTGATAGAGAAACAATCCCTAACCAGTTTATTCAAGAGCAGGAGTGCTAAAAGTGTCCAAAATTCAGCAATAACCTCCAAACCCAAAGAGGGCTTTTTTTTTTTTTTAAACATTGGGGTCTATTCACAAATACAAAACAGAAAAGTGCAAGTGTGGGTTTATGCCACTGCCTGTGCATTTTTTATAATTTTCTGCCAATTCACAAACAATTGCAGAAGTACACCTGGAAAGGTGCACCAGGTGCAGGTTTTCAGGCGTACTCCTGGGAATGTTGTAAGATTTTTCACTGTGCAGAGTTCTCCGGGCCCTAAAATAAAGACAAATTAGAATTTAACATTTCTAGCTCCCTGCGGTGCTGCAGGGACCTTACAGCGGCCAGACTTTGCCTCTGCTTACAATGCCTCCTGATCATCAGGCCCGGAATTTGCCCCCAGGAATACCATTGTGGGTGACTCGTAATGAAGCCCTAAGACTCGTATATAGCACCAAATTCTGTTCCAGAAATCTGGAGCTTTATCTTTAAAAAACCCAAGTACAATGCACTTTGATTTGAGAACTAGTCTTTTCTTCAGTGGCAACCAGTAATAATTTATCAATCAATTTCCAGACTTGAATCTCTTGCCTTATTTTGTAAGGCCTTAAAAACCTGGCTGTTCATCTTGTAACTGCCTTCAGCCAGCTTCTTCTTATTTCTCTCCTCTCCGCAGACTAACTGCTATTAGCGCCTTGATGCTTTTTGGCATTTGTGGCGCTTTATAAATCTTTTTCATTCATTCATTCAAAGCATATTTTTGTGTATGGACCAGTTTTTGCAAAAGGGCATTCAATGTTATTGAATCCACAGCCAATGAATCCAGAAGGATCGTCACCCACGCACTCATAACCAGCAGACTGGACTACGGGAACGCCCTCCATGCCGGAATAAACAAATCTCTACTCCTCAAACTCCAGACAATCCAGAACGCCGCAGCTAGTCTTGTCCTCGGCAGACAACAACACCACATCTCCCAAGACCTATGAGAACTCCACTAGCTCCCCGTCGAAAAGAGAGCTACCTTCAAGCTCCTCACCCACTCCTACAAATCCCTCCACAACATCGGACCCCAATACCTCAACGAAAGAATCTCCTTTTACGCACCCGAGAGAAGCCTCAGATCCACCGACCTGGACCTAGCCGAAATCCCAACCATCTGAAGAGCCAGAGCGGGGGGTCAAGCCTTCTCCTACATCGCAGCCAAAGTCTGGAACGAACACCCACTCAGCATCAGACAAACCCCCACTCTGCAAGTTTTCATAAAGAGCCTCAAGACCTGGCTCTTCGGATGAGATGAAGCTGTGCGAACCCCCCATCTCCCAGTGCCTTGAGACCCTCGTGGGTGAGTAGTGCGCTCCACAAATCCCTGATTGATTGATTGATTGATTGATTGAATGCGAAGAAGCATCTGTCATGAGAGGTTCTTTGCATATACAGTCAGGGGTTCGAATTGTATGAGACAAATAAATCCACAAGTTAAAGTAACACACATTCTTTTGCCGAACTATGAACTTTGTAGAGTTTTTCCTGTGAGATAAACAGAAAGGAGACTTCTCACCGTGCCAAATTAAACGCATCATCAATGATCTGTGCTCGGTTAATCAGTGGAATCTCCTGCAAAAATCAAATGCGTACAGTTGTAAGACTGAAAAATTTTAGGGTGTGTAGAAAGATACAATATCCATTCCGTATAATACTAAATACATAAATAAAATATTACAACCATTGCAGCCTGTTGTTAGGTGTGTCATCTGATTTAGTTACACATTTTATTGAAGTCAGAAAGTGTCAGTTGTCATTATTACCACTTCAGAGATGTATTATAAACTACGTAACTAATGTCCGAAATAAGGCATTGTATTTTAGTGTGCATCAAATAATTACAATAATATATTGCACCGGGCAGTTTCCAAGTTAGTACTGTCATTTCCCAAGGGTGTGGTGTTGCGGCCCTTTGTACTCCTGGCTCTCCAATGGTGGCATGGTTGAGCACTCAAGACTCATTGCAAGAGATGGGAGTTGTTTCAGAACTCGAATACTGCTGATATAGTAATCACACAATAAACTAAACCCACAGTCACAGAGAGCCCTATCTCACAAACAGGAAAGATATTTATTTACAGTATGAGAAGGCAAGACAATTAAAATAAGCTTAAAAGGAAAGGTGAAAGTCTCTGGCGTCATCTGGTGCTACTCTAGCACGTATTCAATTAGCTAATGTGCTTTATTTAAGATTAAAATAATTGAGCAATGTTGTCCTATGGAGAGAGAATGCTAAGTATTAAGCAGTTACTACATCCATTTGAGCCTCTTCATTTTACTATAGATTGAATGTCCCACAGTTAAAGTCAAAGGAAGATAGAGGTCAGACAGGAGAGGATAGAAAGGGCCTGATTTATATATTGGCAGAGAGGGTACGCTGTTGCAACGGAATTCCTTTTTTGCCAATATAGTGGTCTGCCCATCGCATTTACAAGGTTAAGCCTCTCAGTGTATCTCTTGTATATTTCGGAAGAAGTTGCCTTAATATTTATAGGAAGTACTAGTCACTTGTATGTGAAACAACCTTTATGCAATATAGCCATTTTGCTGTTTCCTGGAATGTGCAAGGCATCACCCATCAGGATGAAGGAAGCAAATAATGAGAGTCAGGATTAAACTGGGAGGGGGCGTATGAGGTAGGCAAGGCAGGCATGACTGGAGGGGATGCTAGAGTCAAGGCATGGATGATGGGGAAGCAAGGAGGAAGGGATGAATGGTATGATGATGGAGAGCTAAGGAGGTGGTAGTGAATGAGAGAGAGACATGATCCCTTACTGGAAGTGATTGGCCCTGGGGAGTGAAAATGATGGAGTGAGGGTAAATAGGAGTGAAACCTGGGTGACACGGGGAGAATGGGCTACATGAAGCTTGGCCCTATCAGCAAAACCTCATGGGAGCAGCAATAAGGGAAACAACCTTCCACAAAATGAACTGGAATGCCTGTCCAAGCAATGGGAAACCTAGAAAACTACATAGGAGCTAAAGGCTGAAGGGGGCTGACACAAAGCCCACTCTTTATGTACTACTTCTTATATGTGCATTTTAAAGTATGTATTGGTAACATTAGGTATACCAAACAGTTAATGCTGCTATCAGTGAGACCTCAAAAGAGAACCACTAGGGATGTGACCATAGCACATGCAATGTAAATTAACAAACAGTAAAGTATGTTGAAACTGTAGACCTTTCTCAATACTTAGCATGTGTAATCTATATTTTGTGGTAAGTATACTTGCTTAGGAATAGTCAAAAGTCCTTATGTCAGAATGTGAAATAGATATAATAACATTATTAGCATTATTTGTCTATCCTTTGTGAAGGAGTCCCATTGTGGATAGCTTTAAACTTACAGTGCGGTTCTTGTCTAGCTGCTCCAGAAGCTTTCGCCAATTCTCCTGGTCATAGTTAACCCTGTAATATCCAACTGCATTGATGTTGACCAATAACCAATTATTGCCAATCACTTTAAACTCCGAAATTATATCTAGTAGAAAATAAAAGAAAATGTATTATTGCTTATAGAAAAGTTGCAGTCCGGTAAGAGCACATTAGAAATATACCCAGAATAAACATGATCTTCCTCTTCAGCCTAAACAAACACCAATATGGTGGACGATAAGCTTTATTTTTTAGGAAAACATATTATAAATCTTTGAAACTATACTTCTTAACAGCCACCTTTCCCAGTAGAAGTAACACATAACCTAATTAGCTGCTAGGGCTTTCAGCTAGGCATTATAAAGACATTTCATTAAAAGAATGTCTTAATTATGAGGCTATTGAGAGGTGGTCATAAGAACAGCTAAATATAGAATGTTGTGCCACTGATTAATAGCTAAAATCCAAAGCTACACTAAAGCAAAAATAGAGAGGACAAAGAAGACACACAAACAATGGGCATAAAACACACATCTCACAGGCAACACAAATCTCCTCAAATACACAACACAACACCATAGTGTAACTTATGGAATTTATATTCACATATTCCAAATGTACACCAACACACAGCCTGAATTACAAAAAACAAACAAATCAATGAAATAAATACAACACATATCCCACACACAAATCCCATCATACACACACTACTACATTGGAACCGATGGAACTCAAATTTTCATTAACAGATATGTACTATTATAGGTGTTCATGAACACTTAAAGGAAAACACGCAAACACACAAAATAGAGACAACACAAAACCACAGTTGAACATAAAGAATTGAAATGTGTACCTCAGCACTTTGCACCATTGCTTGTGTTCATGAATACTCAACGGAAAAGACACCCACACACCTCATCCCCCACACGCACACATACACACCCACACCCCCACCCACACACCCTATAAACACACACATAGACACACTAACACATAGTACAGATTAGAAAGACCCCACATCCAATGCAAATCCCCTTGTACAGAGAACACCACATTGAAACTTATTACATTCAAATTTGCCCATGAAAGTTTTTACTGCCATATCTGGTCATGAACACCTAAAGAAAAACCTCACTAACAATCTACATAGAACAATCACTTAAAGTAAACCTGATTTTAACATATGTTCGAAAACAATATACTACAATACCCACAATGAATACACAACACACATGTGAGTTTTATCAATAGTAACAAAAATATCAAAGATATTAGCCACTAAAGACATACAAAACATTACACTAAATTTGTTATAAAAATCAACCATTTTTAAACCAGCATTAATCAATGATTGGGTAAAAAATGGTATATCAACTACAATAGAATACTGCACATGTGACTTATTTACAGTATAGAGTGCTTTATACTGGATAATTAAAATCATGTGTCTTGTGACCTCATGCAGAAGTTTGCAAACTATAGCATGCCTAAGTCACCTGTTATGTAGTAAAGACATCAAATTTGAAAGTATTTGTGAACATGCAAAATGTATATAAAAATAATGAATACTTTAATTTAAAAAAAAGCGCTATGAAAAATATATGCTGTAATTAAATATATCACGGTTGGAAATAGGGCTACAGGTTGAGAGGGTTAAAAACCCTACCCAAGCAGAAACCACTATCTCTGTCAGGGTGAAATACAAGCAAACCTCAAACTAACCTGTGCTTAACCCTCTGGTTGCCTCACAAATCAGTCAGGCTTAACTTAGAGGCAATGTGTAAAGAAATTATTTATGCAGCACTTCAAACAGTAATAAAATGAAAACACAACACAACAAAAATACTACACCAATTTAGAAACGTAGAGCAAGATTTAATAAATTGTTTGACACCAAAACAACGATAAGTCCAATCAGTAGAACCAGAGATGTGCAATTTTAAAGATTTAAGTGAAAATAGTGACTAGCAGTGCAAAGCGCCAACTGTGGTTATCTGGTTGTGCCAGACCACGATAAAGTCACAAGCTCAGGCCGACTGAAATGGAGCATGGGCCAGCTACAAGGACAGGGATTTTAAATCCTGGATTCGGAGCGTGATGCGGATGCATCGCCCAGCAGAGTCGATGTGAGGTCTGTGTGTGGAGACATGTAGCACAGCGAGGTGCTGAGGTGTCGATGCGACGTCCTGCATGGAGATACATCACACAGTGGAAGTTCCGAGTGACTGTGGGTTGCAATGTGAAATCCTGTGTAAGGGATGTGTCGAGCAGCATTTCGGATGCAGAGTCTTGCGAGGCAATGCATTGTACTGTGTCAGTTCTGCTGGGACCACAGATGGGCTGGCATCGCACCTTCAGGCCCACTTCCAAGGGTTCAGGTGATGGCACCACTAGAGAGGACAGGATTGCAGCAGGCAAAGTCCAGGTGCTGGGTTCGAGGCTGTTGGAGCCTGTTCTGTCCTTGAGGCTCTGATAGGAGGCCAGCCAACTAGCTCTTGGGATTCACTCTGGTGGTCCTTGGATCAAAATGCAGGTCCAGTCCTTACACTCAGGCAGCAGGGCAGCATAGTAGCAGTCCATCTTACAGAGCAGCACATCAGTCCTTCTGAGTCTTCTAGTGGTCCAAAGGTGTACTGCAGAGTTTGGGCTGAGGGTCCAATATTTCGACCTGGTGCCCACTTTGAAGAAGGAGAAGGTTCTTGAGGTGTCCACCCCAGAGGTATTTGGAATTTCCTGCCTCTCTGCCCTGAACCCAGATAGTCTGGGGTCACAATTGACTAGTGTCAAACCCTTTGTGAGTGTGCTCAGGCAGAGCGTTTGTGATATGCAAGTGATAGAGCGCTTACAGCACTCTAAATTGTAGGGGTGCACTATACTCCTGATATAAACGCACTCATATGTATTTTTGTCGTGTACAGTGTTTTATGATTATTAAGATGCATTTATTCACGTCATATTAGTATTAAAATGAAGTGAGCATGTTTAAGTAGGATTTGCGTGTATTAGAAAACATAATTCCTGTATGTGTAATGTGCAGGACGAAATTATACTCATATAATGTAACCATGTTTAGTTTAAGTTACCCGATTTGTAGGCCCAAATTGTAGGTTGTTTTGAGTTTTGTTTCTCCTTGGTTGCTCAAGAATTAATTAAATAAATTCTGTTGTGCTCGAAGACAGTGTGTTCTCATCCAACTGCAGGTGCAGGAATTCGACCTCGTTATTCTTAGATTTAAGGAGATACCCGGAATGTCTTTGAAGAAGACTGCAAGGCGAGAGGGGAGGACCTGCTTTTCGTGCCTGGCCTATCTGGGAACCAAGGCCACTGGAAGAAGAGTCGACTTAATTAAAGCTTCTGTGGAAACTTACTGAAAAATGATGCAAATAGAAAAGTTTTAAAACATGACGTATTGTGGGTTGAACATTGTCTTTTTGTATGATGCGCAGGGACAGATTCGGGGGACTTCTGCCAGTTTTTGGAGGAGAAGGAGCATCTTAGAGCGAGCTCCATAGCTTTAAGCTATCAGACCCATTTGACGTGAGTACTTCTTAGGAAGTCAACACGTGCTGACACCTTTGGAATAAGATACTAGGGAGATAGGTAGGATCCTCATTGAGAGCAGGGTAGGGAAAGATTTTGCTCCTTCTTAGATGAAAAGAGAATTGGACTCCGCTTCTATTCTTTGCTGTATTTTGATTTTGGAGTTCATCATATTATGCCTTCTGTGCCGAATGACTTATATTCATAGAATCGGCTCTGTATTGATCTTTCTGTACCTATATACTCTGATATTGAGGTGTGTTTATATTAAATTATTTTTGGCCTTATAATAAATCCACCAAACTGAAATTCGGAGTCTTTGGTCCATTACAGCATGACTAAATCGAAAGTATAATCTTGAATTGTTTTCCTCCCTTCTACCACTTTTAGCAGGCAAATAAAAGACCATCTGCATTAAATCTAGTAGGGAAAAGTAGGAGTAAAGGTTGGCGTAATCAAATGGTAGCAGAGGATGGTTTGCCTCTAAGAGTGAGGGGAGAAAGAGAGTAGGAGTAGGGTCGGAAGAACATTAAGGCCCTGGACACGGAGTAGATGACGGCGGACATTGACGGAAGTCAGCGGACGTTGACGGTGCGGCGGAAACAGTGGTGGCGTGAGTATGGAATTGTGTGGTGTTTTAGATTGCGGTGATGAAATATTTGTGTGATGTCTTGCGAAGTTGGGATGCATGTTGAGTGATTGTGGGTTTATTGGTTTACTGGTCCGGACACGTGCGGGTCAGGAAGTTTGGTTAGCGGACTCAAGAGAAGTCCAAGATCCCGGGATAGTTTTGTATTTGTAATTGTCTGATCAGAATTGTGGGTGTCGTGGAGCGCTATCGACGATCCACTTGTGATAGGGAACTTTGTGTGAATGGAGGGATACGTCGCGGTAGAAAGCCTCAGGTACCGGGGGTGGACTATGGCGATTGAGTGACCGACGCAGGTCGGGGGTCACAGCGGATGAATGTTCTTGTAAGCGTATTCTATCGATCTTTTAGCGGACAGACAATTATTTGTTTTATGTAACTGGAAGTTATTGTGATTGTGTTAGGAGCAGTTACTTCGTTTAATAGCTTTGGATATACAGTTACTTGTGGTATGAACGTGTGAGTGAGTGAAATTGTAAAGGCGAGTGAGCCGCTGCAAAGAGCGAGTAGTGACGTCAGTGTGCGCAGCGCTGGGATTGGTCGGTTGGTGTAACGCCGCGCTGGGATTGGTGGAAGTTCGTTCGAAGCTGAGTATTAAATTTGGAGGGCAAACAATCGATTTTCATGTTGAGCTGTTTTAAGGTGCTGCGGGGTTTGTGTAGAGGCGACACAGGAGTGGTGACACGGGTAGGAGAAGAAGCTCCACCTGAGGATACACCAGCGCATTATATGGCAACAAATGTAGGACTCCATACTATAGTCTGGCTTCAAAATTGGCATAAAATTACAGAAAAAGAAGGAGAATTGGCTTTTCCTCGTTATGGGTCATTTCGTATGGAGGTACTGTATCAGCTAAGAGGAGTGATGTCTGCTCTGAAACCTCCGCCTAGACCAACCCAATTTGAGGCATTGGATTCTTGGATGAGAGCAGCAATGGCAAAGAGAAGGGAAGCTTCTCAGGGAAGAATGAAAAAAGCAATGAAGGCATATCAGGATGCCAGGTGGGAGGCACAGCTGAAAAGATGGAGAGTAGACACCATAGAGGGAGAACGATTGTATCCCTTTCGGCTGCTAGAAGGTGGGTCTGGAGGAAAGAGTAAGATGGAAGAGAACAGTGACACAGATTACAATTTTCTTGATAGATTGCTAGCAGAACGTCCTCCACCTTATGATTCTAGGCCAGAGCCGGAGAAGACGCAGCAAACTGAGGATATTCTAAGAGTGGGACGAATAGGTGCATAGGAGCAGACTACAGGAGTAAGAGGGAGGATTTCAGTGGGAACGAAAATTCCAGGAGGGTCTGGAGGGATAGGGTACGCAACTTCGGAGTCAGGAGAGACTGCCTGTAACATGCGGCTACCAGAAGTTCTTTTGGTACCAGTTACTATTGGACCGGTGGTTTCAATATATAACCCTAGAGAGAGAACAAAGGAAAGTCAACAACAAACAGAACAAGGTGAAGAGACTATCTCTGGAGGGAGTCTTACAATGAGTGGGACAGGTATGGCTCAGGTACCAGTAGAATCCAGTACTCCACTGCCTGCTACAGCTGATCCATCAAGAATGGACAGTGGGTCAGAACGAAGGCAAACACGAGCTTTGGCAAATTCTAGGTCAGACATCAGAATGTGGGTTCCACCGGTGAGGGAGTCACAGATATTGAGTGACGAATTGGGGTTGAGACAAGAAGCACCTAGGGTACCGTTAGGGCCACAGTATGTGTGTGAGGGTAACCATTGGAGAAGTCGAAGTTGTGAAAGAGAAAGTCGCCCAGTTGTGAGAATTGAGGAGAGTGGGGACCTAAGGAGAACACAAAGTTGTGAGAGGGAGGAATTAGGAAGTGAAAGAGGTCAGAAGGTTTTACAGGTTGCAATGAAGGCACCATTGTTAGATGTGGTAAGATTAAAAGCAGAAATAGATGAAGGGAATCTGCCATGGGAAAGAATTGACACATATGATTCAAGCGAATTGCTATTTGTAGCTAAAGATGTTACCAGAAAGGCAAAGAGAGCTCATGATGCATTGTCACAGCTGGCACGAAGGTATGAGGTAGATCTAACAAAGACTAAAATGATGCAGGGAACTTGCAGATTGCATTATACGGATAAGGAATTGGAAGAGAAGCGAACGACAGGATTAAAGGCACAAATTAGGGAATTGGTGATAGGGGTGCGAGCGTGGAAAGCATTAGACAGATGGGAAGAGAGGTGGGCCAAAAAGAAAAGTGCCAAGAAAGGGATAGGAGACACTCCGCCTCCGGGTGGAGGGACGGGACCAGCAGGACATTACCCTCTGAGAGAAGTGCAAAATGGGGGGTACGTTCATGTGCCATGGAGCAGGGGTGATTTTGCAGCATTCACTAATGATTTTCCTCGGCTGAGGGAAAAACCTGCTGACTGGTATAAGCAAATAGACCGGTTTGTCAAGATTTCGAAGGTGCTTTGGATTGATTTGAATACCTTGTTTGATATAGTGGTCCCAGGGGATTTATGGACGGCATGTAAAGTTGCCATTGATTGGCCCGCTGTAGAACCAGCCAGAGATCCGGTGAATCATGGTCCTTCTCCCGAAGTAATGAAGAAATATGAGCAAGTGATTACATTGTTACAGTCCAAGGTAGCTCCGCAAACGGTTGATTGGCTTAAAATCGATCGTACTACTCAAGATTCTAAGGAGTCGGTACATGACTATTATGAGAGACTTTTAGTGGCTTTTAAACAGCATAGTGGATTGGATACAATTGAGCAGAAAGATATGGGACAGTTTGTCTCAAAGTTTGTGCTAGGACTAAGATCTGATATTAGCTTGATGATACAGACACATTTGATATGTTGGCAGAATAAGACGGTGGACGAAATCCTGCGTTATGCAAAATACTGTAGTGATCAGGTGGAATCGGCACAAAAGAAATTGAAAGACAAGTTGATGTTGGTGCAGTTGAGGAATGCCAAAAGGCCTGATCAGATGCAAGGGGTTGGAGGAGCGATGGGTCGAGGTAGAGGAAGTGGTAGAGGAATGGGTCAACAGATGGTAACCCAACCTGGACAGGGAAGAGGCAGGGGAATGGATGCAGGTACAGGAGGTGATTGGGTGGTGAACCAAAAGAAGGTCACTGCTTGTCATTATTGTCACAAAATCGGGCATTGGAAGCACGAGTGTCGATTGAATCCAGCAAATCAATTGCAGAATGAGGGAGAGGGACAGATGTCAGAGACTTGAATACTATAATTAGACCTAGGTCCATGTATGGGGCAGGATATGAGCCGCAAATGCAGATTCCTCAGCCTCCAAGAATACCTACTCATAATCAGGTGTATCATCAGATGCCCTATTTTGAAATACGAGACAGATTTGACCAACCACAAGATCTTCATGAGTGTCAGAGGGGGGTGCAGGAAGAATGCCCTTTGGATGCGATCCTGGAAGTAGATCAGAGTGGACCGTTTGTAGATGCAGAGGTGAACGGGTATCCTGTTACCTTCTTGTTAGATACTGGAGCTGCGCGCTCCACAGTAAGAACAGAAGTGGTTCCAAATTTGTCCCTTTCGGGACAATCGATTCAAGTGGTGGGAGTTACCAATCAGAAAATGACTAACCCATTGACAAATGAGTTGCCTGTGAGTATAGGACCGTTCCGAGACAAACATCGATTTGTAGTATGTGATTCAATCCCAGTCTGTCTATTGGGACGAGACCTTTTGTGTAAACTAAATTGTACCATATCTTGCACTCCGTGGGGTGTGGAGTTGCAAACCTATGATGATGATGCCGATTTTAAAATGGCCAACACGAGTTTGTATGCAGAAATGTTCGTGGTTCTTATGATAGAGGAGTTGCCACATGATTTGAGAGATTCGGTTTCTCCAAAAGTGTGGGATTTCACGGGTGAGGAGATAGGATTGATTCGAGGGGTTGAACCTGTTAAGATCCAGGTCAAACCAAATGCAGAATTTCCACGAACTCCACAGTATAAATTAACTCCAGAAACTGTGGCTGGAATAAGACCTGTAATTGAGTCTATGATTGCACAAGGCATTCTCAAAGAAATACGAGGAAGTCCCTGCAACTCACATATTATGGGACTGCAGAAGCCTAGCGGCAAGTACAGAATAGTACAGGATTTGCGCAGAGTTAATGAAATCATGATTCCATGTTGTCCTGTGGTACCGAATCCAGCTGTTATTCTGTTCCAAATACCATGTGAAGCAGAATGGTTTACAGTCATAGATTTATGTCAGGCATTTTTCTCCATACCGTTGCATGAAGACAGCCAATTTTTATTTGCATTTAGGACGGCCGATCGTGTGTTAACGTGGTGTAGAATCCCTCAAGGGTATACAGAAAGCCCCTCTATTTTTAGTCAGAGTCTGAAGAAGAATCTTGAAGGGCTGATGATGCCCCAGAACTCAGTCCTAGTTCAATATATTGATGACCTTTTGGTCGCTTCAGAGACTGAGGATGCTAGCAGAATTGATACTGTGGCTTTGCTGAATCATTTGGCAGAGAATGGACACAAAGTATCCCCGAACAAACTCCAGTATTGTCTGAATGAAGTTCAGTATCTAGGTCACCGGATCAAGAAGGGGAAACGAAGGGTGTCACCAGATCGCATAGAGACGATTCAGCAAATGGGAACTCCAAAAACACAAAAAGAAGTCCGCATGTTTTTGGGAATGGTCGGCTATTGTCGACAGTGGATCCCAAATTTTTCCTTGCAAGCAAAGCCACTGTTGAGATTGACTCGAAAGGACATTAGCGATCCGGTACCATGGGATGATGACTGCCTGAGAGCCTTCCTCAAGCTGAAAGAAAGCCCATGTCGCCCTCCAGCTCTGGGAATGCCGGATTATAATAAAGCGTTTTCGCTCTTCTGCTGTGAAAGGGAAGGATGTGCGTTAGCGGTCCTTGTACAGACACATGGAGATGCTCGCAGACCAGTGGCTTACTTTTCAGCTACATTAGATCCAGTAGCTTCTGCGTTGCCCGGATGTCTCAAATCCGTTGCTGCAACAGGTGTCAGCATTGAAAGATGTGAAGGCATAGTGATGGGTCATCCGCTTATTGTTTATGTGCCTCATTCAGTAGAGCTGTTAATGACAGGAACTAAGACACAGTATTTAACGAATAACAGACTTACAAAGTATGAGCAGGTTATATTGGCTTCTGAAAATGTCACTCTGAGACGTTGTACCACCTTGAATCCTGCTACATTGTTACCTCTTCCGCAAGAGGAGGAAGAGGATTGTGAAGAGCATGACTGCCTGAATGCTACTGAGCTATCTACCAAACCCAGACCTGACATTGTTGATGAACCTCTGTCTGAAACTGATTTGCTTCTGTTTGTTGATGGTTCATGCTTAAGAGATAATGAAGGGTGTTTGAGAGCAGTGCTTGCTGTGTGCACCATCTTGGGGGTGGTGGAAGCTGCCTGTCTGAAAGGAGTATACTCTGCTCAGGTAGCCGAAATTATTGCTTTGACACGTGCCTGTATCATTTCAAATGGAGTCCGAGTGATTATATATACGGACAGCCAATATGGGTTTGGAGTGGTTCATGACTTCAGCCAGTTATGGCGTCCTCAGGATCCCTAATCCGTAATGGAGAATTTGTGAGCCAATTGTTGGAAGCTTTGCAGAAACCCAAAGAGATAGCTGTAGTAAAATGTGCAGCCCATGGAAGGGGAGAGGACTTTGTTACAAAAGGTAATAACTATGCCGATGAAGTAGCGCGTTTTTGTGCTATACATGCTTGTGTTTTCAATGGAACATATGTAGGAGAGAGCACAGAAGAGACTGAGCTCAGCATGATGTTGGCTATAGCCGATACCTGGGATGAGGTACAGCGACTGCAGGATGAAGTCCCAGAGGAGGAAGTTGCATCATGGGTTAGAGCAGGCTGCGAAAAGAGAGAGGATGGCATTTGGGAGTCGACAGATGAGAGAACAGTATTACCTAATTGTTTATTGAGCCCAATGGCAAGGCAGATTCACAGAGTGGTTCATCTTGGGAGAGATGCCATGGTGCGAGTGTTCAGGCAAACTTGGTTTAACCCACGATTTCGTGTATATGCTGGAGCAGTGTGTCACAGGTGTGTTACATGTCAACAAATGAATGTTGGAAAGAGAACTGTGGTTGCAATGAGTCATATTGGAAGATCAGGAGGGCCTTTTAATAGGATACAGTTGGACTTTATCGAGATGCCTAGGTGCAATAGGCTGAGATATGTTTTGGTGGTAGTGTGTATCTTTTCACGTTGGGTTGAAGCCTATCCAACTAGACAATGTGACAGTCTCACAGTGGCAAAACTGTTGTTAAGGGAACTGATACCACAGTTTGGATTTCCGACCTCAGTGGAGACAGATAGAGGAACACACTTCCATAGTGAAATCATGAAATTGTTATGTACAGCTATAAACATTGATCAGAGATTGCACCGTAGTTACAGGCCTGAGGCATCTGGCCTTGCGGAGCAGATAAATGGCACAATCAAGATGAGGGTGTCGAAGGTTTGTTCGTCAACTTCATTGAAGTGGCCAGATGCGCCACCATTAGTATTGATAAGTCTGCGTAGTACTCCTGATAGGAGGACAGGACTCTCTCCCCATGAGATATTGATGGGAAGAGCTATGCGCTTGCCTATAGTGCCAGCTACCGCACTGATAAACATCACAGATGATTTGGTTTTGGATTATTGTAGGGGACTGGCTGACGTGGTTAATTCTGTGTCCCATCAGGTCAAGGCTGCGACTGCATCTACCTCGAGAGACCTGCTGCATGATCTTAACCCTGGTGACTGGGTGCTTGTTCGAAAGCACGTGAGGAAGAGCTGCCTTGATGCTCGCTGGCGAGGACCATACCAGGTGATCTTGGTTACAAGTACAGCTGTGAAGTGTGGAGGATTACCAAACTGGATCCACGCTTCGCACACTCGCCGCGTTCCAGAACCTGAGGAGGCAACGATTCCTCTTGTTCCGATGAGTACAACTGAAACTGACACAGAGAACGAAGGAACAAGTCAAGTCGTAAGAATTCCTGAAGGGGCTGAACAATCAACTGAGCAAGAAAACCAAGATCAAGCTGCTCTAGAGTTGAGTTCAGATCATGAGATAGATGAGATTGCAGAAGTGAACTTTGAACCAGATCAAAGTGAACGGCCTGATGCAGAAGGATCAAATCAAGAGGAAGAGAGGAGACCAGGTGCAGAAGCAGAAAAGTGGCCAACAAGAAAAGAAAGGCTGAACATAAGGCATGCATCTGAGAAAAATCTAGCTCCGATTCCTGAAACGTCTGAATCAGATCAAAGTGAAACTGAGGAGAGACCGGATGGTCTAAGACAATCCAGAAGAGAGAGGGTACCGTCTCAAAAGTACGCCTCTCCTGAGTGGACGTACCTGGCTGCAAATGCAGAGACTGAGGAATTCCGGAAGGTTGGGGACTGGTACAGTGAGTTACGGAGGGGACACCCTGTCGATTGATATTCAACTGTTGGTCCCTGGAGTTGAAGCCTTCGGAATCCTAACTTTGACAGTCCCCGATCCACCAAGGCTTAAGTGGTTTGCGCTTTTTGATTCTTAACCAGGTTGCTTTCCCCACATTTGGTCGACAGCCCACGGCACAGGAACTGGGAGAGATTCGTGCAGAAATTCTGCAGCTTGTTCTTACCATACTTGGATCTAATATCATTAATGATGAAGCTTGAACTTTGAAAGAAGAACTCATTAGGCTTTAGAAGGAAGATAACCTAGGCCTGAGTGGAAGAAGATTTAAATTAGGGACTTTCAATAGAAGAAGAACTGAGGGCTAAGCCTGACTACACCTCTACAATAGGCCATAGATACTGGACTGAATATTGCAATAATTGAATGGGAAAAGGAAAATAAAAAGACATCGTAAATAACAAAATAAGGCAAGAAAAGAAGAAAAGAGACTTTGATTCATTTGCGCCTCGAAACCAAAGGTGGTTCAAAATGGAATCTGGAAATCCAGGACGCAAACAGAATTGCATATTTGGTACCCTTATTGTTGTGGTGCTTATTGTCATAACTGTGGTGATTGTTACATCTTTGGTTGAGTCACATGATGCCGAAAGGAATGGGGAACAGACGACACTTACCCCCCTACTTCAGAGTTCGAAGAGGGTGCATCCGCAAAAGATAGAGAGATGATTAGGGAAACTAGTCGAATGTTACATGTAGAGTTGTCAAAAGGTGATTTCACGCTGAATGCATATGCTCGTTTGTTGTATGAGTATGTTGATACAATGGAAGCGAAAGATTGCTATGTGTGTATGTAGCTGACAGCATCCGTAGAAGAAGGCATTCGATACCATCACTTACCTTTGACCTATGGCATTACATGCAGCGTGTTATTGAGTATGTTTTATAGCAAGGTACATTTTGAGTACTACTTCTCCAATTATGATGTGGTACTCTCAGAAGTCCCAGTTCTTAAATACATGAATAAATATGATTACTATAAGCAGGTAGAGAGGATGTCTACGTATTTTGTGCCTTCTATTACCTTAGATACATCTTATGCCCATAGACACAATTTGACCTGCATGTTAACTGACATTGAAAAGAAGTTTGTGGACCAGATAGAAAATCGACATAGGCAGACCTTATTTAGACCAGATCCGAAGTACAAAGTGATCCCATGGACATAGGAGGAATTAGATCATAAGGCAAAGGGGAGTTCTGGTCCAAGAGCTTTAGACTTCCAGAAAAAAGGGAGACTGTGCATTAGACACCCGTCCACATATTATGACAAAATATTTGTGGGTGAGAGTGATTGTGAACACATTTTTTTGATTGAGGAATCCATTAGAAAGGCGCTGTTGGATAAATTGACCATAGTGCCAAACGTGTACTTTGAGTGCGGTAAAAATGCTTATGTGAAATTGCCCAAAAATTGGTATGGGACATGTTATTTGGCTGTGGTATTTCCCAAAATCTTCCATGTGGATGATTTATGGCCTTTCGAAGGGAAGAGATCTCATAGAGAAAAACGTGGTGTAAGTGCGGGAGAAATTATTGAGGATATATTTGGAGCTATGATACCTAGTTTGGGTGTGATTTTGAATGATGTGAAGATTAGAAAGCTGCCAACGCTGGTAGATAAGCTCTCTGTGAATACGGCCCAAATCCTATTACTTGTTGATGGGGAGATGGTTTCAATAAGGGCTATGGTTCTTCAAAATCGTCTTGCTTTAGATGTGCTATTAGCAAAAGCTGGAGGAGTCTGCAAATTATTGAAAGTTCAACAGTGCTGTACTTATATTCCTGACAATAGTCGGGATATAAGGAAGTACATTAGCAATATTTCAGAGATACATCAAGATTTACGTGATCTAGCTGCTGATGGACTCTGGGAACAAATTGGCAAGGGATTTGGCAAGATAGGAAGCTGGTTTGGAAGTTTGGGACATGGAATAATGGGATACATCTTGAAACCTATTATAATAGCTGTCATTTGTATAATTGTACTGTTGGGAGTCATTAAGGCTTACAAATGGCAAAGGGCACGACATGCTGAGAATTCTTTGAAAAAGCGAGAGCAACAATTAGAATGACTGCAGGACAGTCATTATCTGCACCTTAAAGGGTTGGAAAGATTTAGACAGGGACGGCAAGCTACAACCTCTGTTTAGGTCGGTCTCTTCTACAAGGAGAAACTTATGAGAGGGTAAAAAGGTTGGTGTTATGACACTAGTCATAAGAGGGGGGAACTGATAGAGCGCTTACAGCACTCTAAATTGTAGGGGTGCACTATACTCCTGATATAAACGCACTCATATGTATTTTTGTCGTGTACAGTGTTTTATGAATATTAAGATGCATTTATTCACGTCATATTAGTATTAAAATGAAGTGAGCATGTTTAAGTAGGATTTGCGTGTATTAGAAAACATAATTCCTGTATGTGTAATGTGCAGGACGAAATTATACTCATATAATGTAACCATGTTTAGTTTAAGTTACCTGATTTGTAGGCCCAAATTGTAGGTTGTTTTGAGTTTCGTTTCTCCTTGGTTGCTCAAGAATTAATTAAATAAATTCTGTTGTGCTCAAAGACAGCGTGTTCTCATCCTACTGCAGGTGCAGGAATTTGACCTTGTTATTCTTAGATTTAAGGAGATACCCGGAATGTCTTTGAAGAAGACTGCAAGGCGAGAGGGGAGGACCTGCTTTTCGTGCCTGGCCTATCTGGGAACCAAGGCCACTGGAAGAAGAGTCGACTTAATTAAAGCTTCTGTGGAAACTTACTGAAAAATGTTGCAAATAGAAAAGTTTTAAAACCTGACGTATTGTGGGTTGAACATTGTCTTTTTGTATGATGCGCAGGGACAGATTCGGGGAACTTCTGCCAGTTTTTGGAGGAGAAGGAGCATCTTAGAGCGAGCTCCATAGCTTTAAGCTATCAGACCCATTTGACGTGAGTACTTCTTAGGAAGTCAACACGTGCTGACACCTTTGGAATATGATACTAGGGAGATAGGTAGGATCCTCATTGAGAGCAGGGTAGGGAAAGATTTTGCTCCTTCTTAGATGAAAAGAGAATTGGACTCCGCTTCTATTCTTTGCTGTATTTTGATTTTGGAGTTCATCATATTATGCCTTCTGTGCCGAATGACTTATATTCGTAGAATCGGCTCTGTATTGATCTTTCTGTACCTATATACTCTGATATTGAGGTGTGTTTATATTCAATTATTTTTGGCCTTATAATAAATCCACCAAACTGAAATTCGGAGTCTGTGGTCCAGTACAGCATGACTAAATCGAAAGTATAATCTTGAATTGTTTTCCTCCCTTCTACCACTTTTAGCAGGCAAATAAAAGACCATCTGCATTAAATCTAGTAGGGAAAAGTAGGAGTAAAGGTTGGCGTAATCACAA
>CAWUFW010024185.1:0-64439 GCA_963921515.1 Calotriton arnoldi
GGGAAACACGCATTCGGCTGGGTTTTTTTCCGGACGAATACTGTTAGGTGCCCTACCGGCCGAGATCGGAATCGGCCCCTAAGTGTTTCGAAACCAATAAACATGACGTGTGCCTACAACTTGCGACCTGTGTTTGAATAGGTTTTCTGGTAAAAACATACAAACATTTCTAATAACAGATACACTACTTCTATAAACCTCCCACCTCTCTCTTTACAATAATCTATACCACCACTAACTTATTTTTTAAAGTATAAAATCTGCTTACCTGTACGCAGCTCTTCCATGCTTCTGATCCGCAGCCTGACGATCCACTGAATGACGTTTGTTACGTTAAAGCGGCAACATCCTCAATTTCCCTCAAAAGAGAAAAGGACAATTTATATCATAGACTCCAATGTAAAACCGTGGGAAACCATTGATTAAAATCTATTTTATAATGTTACACATTTTCTAATTTTTGTTTTATATATTTTTTTAAATATACTATTTTTCTTCTATTTTTTAATACATTTTTCAATCAATATTTCTACTGTTAAATAAGTTTTTTTATTAAAATTAAAAATATTTTATTCTTTAAAAATGTGTCTTCTTGTAAACATCTTTTTGTAAATTAATACCAGAATATTTTTTTCAAACTAAGTATTAATACCTGTTAATTATAATACAGCCTTCCAATTTTTTTTTTAAATATTCAATAATTTTTACAAATTAATACTCAGGTATTAATATTTTTTTTTTGGGGGGGTATTTTTATAAATTCCCTTTACTACCCACAAATATTTTTTTAATGCATCCCCCTATCACTACCCTAATGTTAATGATTTTCTAAATATTATGCACATTGAAACAAAAACTGCAATTTTTTAAAAACACTCTAGTTTGTAGAATAATACCAGAGTATTAATTTACAATAAAAGTATTAATACCTGTGGATTAATAACTATTAATATACAAGAGTATTTTTTTACTAACTAAGTATTACCTGTTAATTAATAAGTATTAAAATTAAACAATCAAATGTAATGGCTGTTTTCCAAAGAGCCCATCTCCAGAGTAGAGGTTATATTATGGGCTTTCGGTAATTTTCTACGTTTTTTTGCCAGCTAATGTAGGCTTATTTCCTGCTTCTTATTTCCCAGGGAAGATTGTGCAGTTGGTTATTTTTGCGTCAGATTTTATATAGCTTGTTTCTGTCGATGTTATAACTTTGGCTATTTTTATTTGTAATCCAGAATCTGTATTGCTTTCCTTAATTTTCCCAAAAGATTTAAAATAGTCTACGATGTTTGGCTGACAAGCCTCATTATGGCATTTTGGGAATTGTCCCTCAGAGGCTTTTTGTGTGGGCGGTCAAAGGGGAGGTTAGAGGAATTGTTGTGGTGTTAACCCTTTCTCCTATTGGAGTACTTGGACCACTACCTAATGCCTCAAATCCACTTTTTCCCAATCTCTTTTTCCGTTGCTTTGTTTGTAGTTGGTGCATTGTCCCACACAGACGACCAGACCTCATGGTTATCTTTACCGTGTATTCAGGTGTATTCACTGGGCTTGTCGCAGCGTTTCCTTTTTATTTAGCCTTTTATCTTCTGTCTTCTATCTTCTGTTTTGCCTTGCCTTGACTCTTAGACCGCTGGAACTGATTTGTCAGCTTTTGACAGATGACAGACTCGACTGGACAGCAGACGTTGTTAGGCTCCCCCACCCCAGTAATTTTTTTAACTGTTGTTGTAGAGGGCCAGGGCTCACAATAGAGCTTAACCATAATCAGATCAATCAATCAATCTGGTCAAGCTGGTCATCGATGTTGGCCTCAAACTGTTCAGCCTGATACCCTAGAATAATCCCCTAGAATGCACAGACACAGGTGTAGATGCTGGTGCAGGTGCAGGGGGAGGCTCCAAAGATGGGAGGGGAGAGTGGTGGAAGAGTAGTGGGCCTCGCTGAAGGCTAGGGGAATAAGGGAAGCTCTTTCACATTTTTTAAATCCCCCCTCTCCTCTTCCTCTTCACTCCTCACCATCAAATCCTTATCTGGCTGTTTTGTTGCCTGTTATTTGGGAGAAAGGGCAGGTTTTCAGAGAATCCTGATGGCGCCGAACTAAACGGGGCGGGGGCGAGGCAACACCTCACCCCTCGTCGCACTTCTATCGCTGTCAACTCTGCTCTGCGCTAATTTGAGCGCTGATTCGGACGGCCCACCAGGCCACCACGAGCCACACCCGGTCTCCACCACACCGGGCCGCCTCCGCAGGGGGGACCAGGAGATTAAAGCGGAAAGCAGGAAGGCAGTAGCAGGACAGCAAAACATCAGCTGAGCGGGACCTCATGCTGGCAGTGGCGGTCCCCGAATCCCGGCAAGCCGCACGCGGTCTCTACCTGGGCTCCACCTCACCGGGCCGCCTCCGCGGGGGGGACTGGAAGACTACAGGCAGCAACAAATTCAGAAAATTCAGCAAATTCAGCAACGGGGTACGAACCTTCGCGCTGGCTGATGCCCCTGATGCCAACACTGAGCCGGAATCCGCACGCAACGCTGAACACAGGACCGGAGAGGGCTGCGATCAGGGTTTAGTTGAGGTTGGAAGTTTTGATTGAGGTCTGTTAATGTCCACTTTGGGCAGAGTTTGTTCGAGCAGCTTTTTTTGACGATGAGACAAGCAGTCAATTTAGGCTAAGTATCCACTAGACAGGGCTCCTGGCAGCCAGCTCCAGTCCGACTCTGTATGCAGAGTTATGGTCATAGTCCAGGATCTTTCTTCTGAAACCTCGTGGCATTGAGCATTTTTTAATATTGAATGCTATTTATATGTGCATCGCTCCGGTATCCGATGTGAATTTACAAGCGTCGTTTGTAAAGTTACCAGTGTGATTGGATAGCCTGGTTCTGATTACGGGCTAATTTTGATTCCCCATGCTCTAAAGGTTCCTGTGCTAGCTCGGAGGGTTTGTGCCCAGGTAGGAGAATTAAATGTTACCAATGTGGCTTCTGAGGGTTGTGAACCTCTAGAAGGAAGGAATTCTTTGTACTTTTTTTTTTATTAGTTTATTTCATAAATCATCATAGCACACATGAAATGTTTACACGTATCATTTCAGTATAACATGTTGCAGCTTGCTTTGCACTACGACAGTCCCAAGCAAAGTATCTACTGTGTTTGCCCCCTACTACGAATTCTGTTGACGAACAAAAATATTTCCCTCCCCATCAACGTTTTGGACATCTACTTGCACCTGACCATATTGAATCACTGGGCCCCATATATCTTTCGGTCTTGAGGTCACAGGTAGCTCCTCTGCGTATGTCCCCACATGTTCTTTACATTACACCATGTCTTTAATCCAGCATTTTGTTCTTGGAGCTCTTCTGCTACTGCATTTAATCTGCGGTTGGGCGGTCTCTGAGTCTTTACCAGGCCCAGTAGACACACTTGTGGAATATTGGGGACTGGCTCAGACAACATAGATCCCATACCAACCGTCACCTCCCTCCAATACTGCCATACAGGGGGGCATGCCCAACCGATATGTACAAAATGTGCTTGCTTGTTCACGCATCTGATACAGTCAGCATTTCTTCGCAGTCTGTATTTGCGCAATTGTACAGGTTTATTAATACATTTATTGTAAAAATTTGAAATGAATTATACGCAGATTATAGTTTGGTGTTAGCAACTCTGTGAGTGTACAGCAAAACCCCCACTCGTCTCTAGGCAGAGGTGTATTTAATACAGTGTTCCATCTCTCTAGGGCCTGCTCTGTGTCTGCATTTCTCCTGTTGAGCTGCATTGTAAAGTTTAGTTATTAGGTGTTCCAGTGAGGGGGAAGACAGCAAAGTTTGTAATACCTGCAGGGTAGGTGGTTCTTGCAGAACAGATTAATATAAGGTTATAACGGCAACCTGCAAACGCATGTATGTGAAGAGAAGTAGTGAGGTCTGTGTGATGCTGGTGAAGAGGTCTGGGGAGTTAACAAACAGCCCCTCTCTGAACATATCCCCCAAGGTGCGCAAGCTGATCTTGCCCAGCAGTTTCTGTGCTTTCTGTGCTTTCTGTTCTTGTGTGACTGACATGTCTAGATGATGTACCCAGATAAGTTTCACGCTGTAGCTCTGCTCATTTTGCCGCTTGATTTTATACTTTCTACTACTACTTTGAGGAATGATGTTTTATTAATGATTGAAATGTTGTGAATATGAATTTGAATCTGATACTGCCTTAGGTCTATAGCTGATTGCTTTTGCTTTATTTCACTCAAGTCTACTGCATATTTTAATTTCACTCGAGCTTCTCTTGAACTGTGCTCACTTTAGGGGTTAACTCAAACAATACCCGAACCACCCCCTTGGCCCCCTCCCTCTCCGGTACTTTCCAGTTCCCACGGGCTACTCACTAGCCTCTTACCTTTGCTCCAGGAGCTCGCTCTGCTCTCTACTGCCTCCGGGAGGTGAAGTGCTTGGGTTGCCACCCGAAGTGCGCCCATTTTCTTCACACGGTGAGCTAGTTGTTGGCAGTGCACATGGTATTTAATGTGCCAGCCACCGTGGACGCGTCTCTGGCGTGCCAAAGGCAAGCCCGTCTGCACCCGTCTGCGCCCGTCCACATCCAGACCGCGGCCAGCGCCAGAAACGCTGCACAAATTGAGCCAGTGATGTCCTTTTCGAGAGAGTCTCTTCTCACTCTCAATAATACCCAACAGAAATGCAATATCCACTTAGAGGTTACTAAATGGAACAGACCAATCACCTGCAAAGGTTGTAAACGTGAACTCAGACCTTCTTCTAAATTACCTGATAGAACTGCGTTCACTTCAAACTTGGTATTAGGGGGTCTAATTAATGCTAGGTCTCTGTGCAAGCACGCCCAAAATATCTTTGACATGATCTCTGATCTTAACCTGGATTGCCTTTTCATCACTGAAACTTGCCTCAAGCAATGGTGCAATCCAGATATTGTACACCCTCTCCCCCCAGGATACTTAATACATAGACATGATAGGCCAAATGCTCTACGTTTGAACTTATCAATCAATCAATCAGGGAATTGTAAGCGCGCTACTCACCCGTGAGGGTCTCAAGGCACTGAGGGGGGAGTCCGCAGAACTGTTTAGCCGAAGAGCCAGGTCTTGAGGGTCTTCCTGAAGGTGTTCAGGGAGGGGGCGCATCTGATGTCTGCCGGTAGCTCGTTCCAGGTCTTGGCTGCAATGTGAGAGAAGGATCTTCCGCCTGCTCTGGCTCTGTGGATGCGTGGGGTTTCGGCCAGTGCGAGGTTGGAAGATCAGAGGTTTCTTTTGGGTACGTGGAAGTTGATTCTGTTGTTGAGGTATTTGGGTCCGTTGTTGTGTAGGCATTTGTAGGCGTGAGTGAGGATTTTGAAAGTGACTCTTTTCTCCACGGGGAGCCAGTGGAGACTTCGTAGGTGTTGGCTGATGTGTTCGTGTCGGGGGATGCCAAGGACGAGTCTGGCGGCGGTGTTTTGTACTGTCTGGAGTTTGCGGAGTAGGGACTTGTTGATGCCGGCGTAGAGTGTGTTTCCATAGTCCAGTCTGCTGGTGATGAGTGCATGGGTGACTGTCTTCCTTGACTCAGGGGGGATCCACTTGAAGGTCTTGTGGAGGATGCGGAGGGTGTTGAAGCAGCTGGAGGTGACGGCGTTGACTTGTCGGTTCATGGAGAGTGATGAGTCGAGTACGATGCCGAGGTTCTTGACGTGGTCTGAGGGGGTAGGTGGGCTTCTGAGGGCGGTCGGCCACCAGGTGCTGTCCCATGCAGAAGGGGTGGTACCGAGGACGAGGACTTCTGTCTTCCCGGCGTTGAGCTTCAGGCAGCTGTTGGTCATCCAGACTGCACCGTCTTGCATTCCTTTCTGGAAGTTGAGTTTGGCAGTGGTGGGGTCTTTGGTGAGGGAGAGGATGTGCTGCGTGTCGTCGGCGTAGGATACGATGTTGAGGCCGTGTTATCGGACGATGGCTGCGAGGGGGGCCATGTAAATGTTGCAGAGGGTGGGGCTCAGTGATGAACCCTGTGCGACTCCGCAGGTGATTTTCGTGGGGTCGGAGAGGAAGGGTGGGAGTCTGATCCTTTGGCTTCTTCCGGTGAGGAATGATCGGATCCAGTCCAGGACTGTTCCTTGTATGCCTGCGTCAGGTAGTCTGACGACTAGTGTGTGATGGGAGACGGTGTCGAAGGCCGCTGATAGGTCGAGTAGGATGAGGGCTGCGGAGTGGCCTTGGTGCAGGAGGGTGCGGATGACGTCTGTGGCGGCGAGTAGGGCGGTCTCTGTGCTGTGGTTGCTTCGGAATCCGGATTGGGACGGGTCGAGGACGGCGTTCTCTTCAATGAATCGTGTCAGTTTCCTGTTGACTGTTTTCTCTGCAACTTTGGCTGCAAAGGGGAGGAGCGAGATGGGCCGATAGTTCTTGAGGTCGGTGGGGTCAGCTGTGGGCTTCTTGAGCAGGGGTCTGACTTCTGCGCGCTTTCAGTCGTCTGGTAAGGTGCCTGTTTTTAACTTATTGGGCTTAAAGGTGCGGAAAGTCTGGGCTTCTGCTTTCAATTGGAAAGCTCTGTCTTTTTTTCTGGAGCCTTGATCTACCACCCCCCAGGCCCTAATCTGAACTTTTTTAGACACACTAGGAGACACGCTAAGCACTTTAATCTTTAGATACTCTAATTTTACGCTACTTGGGGATTTCAATCTTCATTTAAACTCGCAAAACGCTCTGGGGGTGAAGAAGAAAAACGTTTTAGAAACTCGAGAAACTCTGGGCCTCGATCAGCGGATATCCACCCCTACGCATTGTGCTGGACACACCCTGGATGGGATCTGTTCAAAATTTAACAGTCTAAAAGTCAACTCCCCTGTTACTCTAACATGGTCTGACCACAAATACTCTCCCTTTGAAATTGGTGGCCATCGCATGGATACTCCCTTGGGTCCCACCTCGGACACTTATAAAACCATGCTTAAATTGAATAAAATGTCAACCAATCCGGCCCTCCGCACCAAAGCATCTGCCTGTAGGCCCACTCTGACAGGAGATCCATCACTAGATACCCAGTATTTTAACTTCTGGATGTCGGTACTCAGCAATACCTGCGCCACGCCAGTCCCTTGGAAAACGAAGCCCACAAATAAAGTTTCAGCCCCCTCGTACACACAAACGCTGAGAGAGCTACAAAGACATTGCAGACAGCTAGAACGTAGAAGCGGGGAAATTATAAACAAGAAGAGCTAACTCTCCTCAAAATGGCTCTCAAAACTTACCACCAACAAATTAAAGTAGAAAAGAATTCCTACTTCACTAATCTACTCAGGCTTGCCGATTCAGATCAAAAACCTTTTTTTGAAATTGTGAAATCCTTCACCCACCCTAAAATACTTGAACACGATATTCCGGCATCACAGACCCTCTGCGCTAATTTTTTTTAACAGAAAATCCAAACTCTACAAAAAGACTTTAAGGCGACACCCTCGTCTCTTATAGAGGGACATTCCAAGTCTTTATGTGACAGACTGACCCTCCAATCTTTTCATGTCATCAGTATGGAACAGTCTCACCAAGCCATTCTTTCCTGCAAGTCAGGGTCTCCGTTTGACCCTTGCGCCCCAGAGGTACTGCATGCTATTATTGATATCATCAATGCGGTTATCAATAAGATAATACATTCTTCACTCGCTTTAGCAGAAGTACCTATGGCCTGGAAAATCACGGCAGTTAAACCCTTCAGGAAAAACAACTAGCCGACCCTACGATCCTTTCCAATATCCGACCTATCTTCCTACTACCTTGCCTCAGCAAAATCACAGAGAAATTAGTGAATAATCAACCATTTTCTCTCTACCCATGTTTTAACATCTCCAGGGCATATTATCAAGAGAATTATCGCCGCTTTAGCGGCCGTTTTCGGCCGAAAAGCGGCGATAATTCGAACGCATTATTAACAAGGACACGCTAGCGCGTGTATCCTTGATTTAACTCCCGTTTCTGTCACCACTCGCTACGCATCGATAATGAGATGCAAAGTAGGCGTGGCTGACAGAAACAACATGGGAAAATATCGCGAAGGCAGCTTCGCGATATTAGCAAGGAGGGGTAGCGATGATAATAATCGCGCTACCTCTGGCCTAACGCAGGAATTTAACGTCTGCTAAATTCCTGGGTTAGGCATACCTAACATGGGAGGTGGATTATGGGGTTAAGGCCACAGGGCCTTATCACCAAGATCATCGCCGTTTTGGGAGGGACATCGCTATTTTTTAGGCGTGCCCGCTATCGCTGGAATATTTATCGCCATAGCGCTGAGCGTTGGTAATACAGCGCTAGCTTGGCGAGATATTCCAGCGATAGCCGGCGATAAAGAAAAGCGCGCTAAGCGCGCTCGGCGATAATTATCGGCGAACCCTAGATAATATGCCCCTTAGAATCTTATGAATAATCAACTGATTTCCTTCTTAGAAGAGGCCAATATTCTGCATCCAAGCCAATCAGGTTTCAGACCCATGCACTCTAGGGAATTGGCATTATTACACACCACGGAAACTCTTAAATTTGCCTTAGATCAGGGAAAAAACACTGTGCTGATTTTACTTGATCTATCAGCCGCTTTTGATAATGGTCTCCATGACATTCTTGTGGACCGCCTTAAAACATATGACATTTCCCTCCTGGTCTTAGCCTGTCTGAAATCCTTCCTGTCTAACCGAAAACAAGTAGTCACTCTTGGCTACTATCAGTCAGCAGAGAAACCCTTACTCTCTGGGGTCCCACAGGGCTCTGCTTTAAGCCCAGTGTTGTTTAACATTTATATGGCCCCCCTTATAAACCTGATATCATCGTTCAACATTGAAAACATTTCTTATACCGATGATACTCAACTTATTCTAGTGCTAGAAAACACTCCACGAAGGCTGAAGAGAATTTCCAACTCTGTCTCACAGCAGTATTTCAATGGATGCAATCTAATCATCTGAGGTGTAAAACTAAAAAAACTGAGATCATGCTACTAAGAAAATCCAACACCTTCTCACCCAGCCTATGGTGGCCTAAAGATATCCCACCTTAGCCCAACACAGTAGATGTAGCAAAGAATCTAGGAGTTAAATTCAACACCCCACTATTGTTCCGTCAACAAGCCCTTGCTGTTGCCGGTACGTGCTTCCACTTGACAAAGTCCCTCAAAAAATTCTTCGACCTACTACCATGTACTGCTAGAAAGGCGGTGGCAGTAGCCCTAATCAAGTCCAGATTGGATTATTGTAAGAGTCTATATGCAGGGTCCAATACGTCCGTTTTGAATAAACTGCAGATAGTCAACATGCAGCCGCATGTCTAGTCCTTAAACTGCCATGAGGTTCCTCAGCCTCAGCAGCCCTAAAATCCTTACACTGGCTACCTATCCATAAAAGAGTCATTTTTAAGATCCTGATAATCACCCGCAGAGCTTTTAAATTATCAGGACCTAAATACCTTAGGGCCAGATTTAAACAGTATGTGACTCTGTGCCCCCTCAGATCCTCATCAGCGAATCTCCTCAAGCCTCCTAGCTTTAGGTGTATCTCAAAGGGGGGCAAATCAGTGGCAGTTTTGGGGACTACAGCCTGGAATCTCCTTCCTAGCCATCTCCGTTTCATTCAGACAGAACTAGGTTTCAGGAAAGCCTTGAAAACCTGGATCTTTGGAGCCTCAGACGCCTTATATCTCTCACTTAACTGATGTTTGCAATTTACACTCAGAACCTTATGCACGGCCCGCTTAGCACCATGATGCTCCTAGGAGTGACAGTTGCGATCTATAAATAATATATACATAATACATGTAGAAGGGGGAGTGCAGGAGCATATAGTGGAGACTTGTGTGCTTGTTGTGCTAGTTTGGTCCATGCTTTGATCGTACTCTGTACTGGGTTTATAGCAGAGTGTGGGGTGCCCGTCCTTCTCTGTGGTATAAGAGCTGCCAGCAGAATGGGAAAAGACTCTTCCGATTCTTTTGCAACATATGGGACATATTCATGCGGGTGCTGCCAGTAGTGCGCGAAGTGCACCTGTGCACAGAGATAGTAGAGATGCAGATCTGGTGCCCCGAAACCACCCTGGGCATATGGAAGGGTGAGTTCTTATCAACCAATTCTCGGCTGTCGGCCTGCCCACGTAAGTGTGATCAAATGAGAGCGCAATTTTGTAAAAAAGTGTTGTGTCAGGATGACAGGTATATTTATAAATAAATATAAGAAACATGGTATTCTAATGATTTTTTGAAACGCGATTCGGTCAGCCAAGGACAGTAACAGCCGGATCCAGTGGACCACCTGGTCCTCTAATTTCCCCAGTGCCCTTCCGTAATTCTCACGTATCATCAGTTCCGAATCCCGATGAACCCAAATCCCAACATACTAAACCGGGTCCGTACGCCAAAGCAGAGGAAATTCTATTGTGAACTGTTGCGTACAGGGGGTTAGCGGGATAACTACAGGCTTAGCCCAATTTATGCTTAGGCCTGAGAATCGCTCATAACTGATGTATTCCCATAGTAATGGCTCCAAATTATCTGCTGGGTTACGAACATACAGGACCATATCATCTGCGTACAGTGATATGCTAAGAGGTCTCAATCTGAACCTCAACGCCGTGTCCGCATCTCATTGTCGTATTTTACACGCCAGGGGTTCTAACGTTACTGCGAACAATAGCGGGGATAGAGGGCAACCCTGCTGTGTCCCTCTATCGATGTTTAATTGTTCTTCTGTGTTACCATTTACCCAGAGCCTGACCATTGGTTCAGTGTGCAGTAGCTGGATCCAGGGGGGAAAAACCAGAGTGAGCCCACCCCTATGTAGGACTGCCAACATATACCCCCACTCCACCGAGTCAAACGCCTTAGCAGCATCCAGCAAGGTAGCCGCTGCAGGCAAGTCCGGATCCAGCTGGTGGAAGAGGGCAAAATTTGGGCATAGATTTTGGGTTGTTGACCGAGGAGGGATAAAACCTGACTGATCTGGCAGGACCAGGTGCTGCATTAGTTGCTGCAGTCTGGCCGCTAGTATTTTCGCCAATATTTTGGCATCAATATTTATGAGAGAGAGCGGTCTATAAGAATCACAATGTTCCGGGCTGTTGTCCGGTTTAAGTATCATAATTAGTAGCGCCTCTTGGAGTGACGGTGGAAGAAGACCCTGCTCATAGGCCTCGTTGTACATTTCGAGCAAATGCGGTATTAACAGATCTCCAAATTCCTTTAAAAATTCTCCCAGAAATCCATCCGCTCCGGGGACCTTGCCATTTGGTAGAGCCCGTATTGCATCTCTAACCTCTTCTTCTGTGATGGGTGCATAAAATATTTCCTTTGCCCATCTGTCAGGGTTGTCAGTAGCACAAGAACATAAGCAACGCCACTAACCTTATACTTGTGACCAGCGGGGACGATGGCAGGTGATAGTTCCCCCAAATCCCTTGAACGCAATCCCAAGCAGAGGAAAAGAAAACCCTGCTGCGTGAGATCGTGCCCAGGGGGAAAAAGGGAAGGGGATAATGTAACAAAACTTGCTGCAAGCCCTCTGGTCTCTTCAGGGTCTGGTCTAGGAGACTATATCGTATCGGTATGAATGTGACCCTGCAGGACAGGAGAAAAGAAAAGGCACAACAATGTATGGGAGTTCGTACTATTGATTTACAGAATTACTAATCACCTCTACACTTACTCACCAGAAGCTCAGCGGCTAGGAATACTCAAGGAGATTATCAGGGTATATAAAACCAGGTACAAGATACTAGTGTACCACTGTTCAATAACTGAGACACTCGAAAATGGCAATACAAACTACCTAAACAGTTCCAATAAGCACGTCTCCTAAAAATACCACACCTACAATTTCCAGTAATGTCCATTTTATGTCTTCTCTTGCAATTCTATATTGGCATTGCAATTGTGCGTAAAGTACTTAACAATAAGCTCCACAAAATCAAAAGTAGATAAACACTGCACTCCTGTGCTGAAAAACGGTACTGCCAGTATGTCAAATTTAAACGAAAATGCTCGAACAAAATGAAAGGACAAAGTAAAGTAACTATTCAGTAATAGCGTACAGCAATCCTGTTCGGCCCTCGTTATATAAACCCAGAAACGAGCGGAAGACAGTTGCACTTAAAACATTTCAATATCCAATGTCGCGGTGCAATAAGGCATATTCAGGCGTTCTCCAAATAGGCTGGCAAGGTTTAGAATGTATTAAACAACTATGGACGAACCCTGTCTATGTGAGGCACCATCACTGGAAGGCAGTGTTAGAACCCACTGGGCTTGTGAAAAGACCCCTCACACACCAACCTGGTTGGTGTCATGCTTCATCATTGAGGTCCCAACCGGGTGGCCGAATGCCCCCGGTTGTGCTACTGACGCCTGATTACAGCGGAGCTGGTGTAGTGCAAAAGTGTGATGTGAATTAAAAATATCTCTGAGAATCCTTGCCTCATTTATATTTATTACTGGCGGCTCAGGATATCATTAAAAATATATGTGATGCAACTAAAAAAGAATTAATTATCTTATAGTTGGCTATGTGGTGGGTCTACATGTTTCAGCCCGCACAGGGAAGTAGGAGGGGCTTTCGTCAGGACCGTGCAGATAACGTGAGTGGCAAAAAAAGTGTGTGCCACGTGAAAAAGTGCATACATTTTTTTTAAAATAGTACCTACACACACGCTAAGGTGTGTGGACTGTGTGTCAACGTACTTACGGACACGTATATGGTAGAGAACACTATGGTTGAGAGTGTTTTGCTGATCGGGGCTCGGGAGGAGTTCGCTCCTATCTACGGCTTTGGTATCAGAGCGAACCCGTAAGCAACCTATTGTGGTCTCTCGACGTCCCGGATGAGGTTTAGAATGTACTGGCCAAAGTCACGATAGAAAACAAAAAAAAACGCTCCGACGTTTTGTTTCGAGAGCGCTGCATATAAGACAAACAAAACCGTAAACAGAGTAGGTAGGAAGCGCGCCGGCTTCTGCTTGAAATACCTGTACCGCTGAATTAGGACTTAATCCAGGCCGAAATCCACAGGCAAACGGGTACAGCAAAAACGGGAGAAAAACGATCCACTGGTACAAATCAGGCCGACATCAGGAACGAAGCTGAAAAGGCTTCACGCTGGAATCCGGCAGGGAACACCATCCGCCATCTTGATCCTATCCATGAGAATTGTCAAGCACCCTCCGTATGCAGGGGAGGTGCTTATATACAGTCTGCCCTCTAACTCGCCCCACTGCCTGCTGGGAACTGTAGTTCATGGGGCCTTTTTTTGTTCAAGTTGCGGTATACTGCCTGTTTGCTTTTTCTCCGATGGGTGATCGCTACACCATCTGATAGCCAGGCCACAACAATATCTCGTAGAAACTCCGCTATCTCCACATCAGAGGCCTGCATGCGCGCAGAATATAGTTGTAATATTCGGTAAAAACATGGAGTATTGATGGTGTATCGTGCCATTTGCTGCCCTGATCGTCTGTTATCTGCACAGTTTGTGTAGGTGACCGTGCAATTTGTAGTTTATTGGCCAGAGTGCGAACTGGGCGGCCCCCCTCACTGTATGTCCGTGCTGTATGTCTGTGTGACAAAAAACAGATTTCCTGGTCCGCCATCTTCTGATATGCAGACATTTTTTCTCTTACAGTGGGCAGTAGTGTCGCGTCTGTTTGTGCTCCCACTCTAATGCCTGAATGTCTCTTTCGAGCATATATAGCTGGTGGTGAACGTCTCGAAGGAACCCCGCTTGTTTGCCTAGGCAGAACTCAAGAAGTGTTGCCTTAAAGGCTTCCCAGAGCGATCGCGCACTTGATACCGAACCCATGTTATGTTAAAACAATTCAACAATGGCCTGTCGTATTTCAGCCCTGAATACTTGATTCAGCATTTCAGCGGCCAGGAAGTGCCATATAAACTGCTGGGGTTTATGGGTGGGCAGTAACAACTCTAATCGGACACGGCGTGGTTTTCAACATGTGCTCTACCGTCTTTGTCCAGGTGCTCACCTCTTTGGTAGCTAACCAATAGTCTAGTCTAGACTAAGCTTTGTTTGTAAGTGAGGAGCAAGTGCCTTCTCGCCTAGTCGGATGCCTCATCCTCCACAGGTCTACTAAGTCTTGTTCCTCCATACCCTCTCTGAGCACCTTGGCAGCTTGTTTATCATATCTGTCAACATTAGTGGATCTATCTAGAGCTGGATCTATGCAAATATTGAAATCACCTCCCCACAGAATCGCTGCAGGTGACAATTCGTGCAGTTGTGCCCATATCTTCAAAAAATGTAGGGTCATCCGTGTTCCATCCATATACATTGACCAGTGTCAGTATTGTACCACTAAAGTCCCCCTGAACAATGACATAGCAGCCCTGTGTGTAGGCCTGGGCGTAGTACTACGCTACGCTCGCGTAGGTTTGCGTAGTTTGCGCTACTCGCACTACGCGAATTGCACGTAGCACAGTGCAAAACGCGTAGCGTAGCGGGCATTTTTGCTTGCTCGCGGTCCTCAACGTCAAGTTGGCGACCGCAAGCGAGCAAAATGACATCCGGCGAGACTTTTCCTCGTTCGCGATCAGCAACATCAAGTTGCCGATCGCGAGCGTGGAAAATAAACCTCCCGGCGAGATTCTCAGCGCGGGAAGTCAGGTTTCTCATTGCGAGTGGTCGCGTATGCTCGCGACCGCTTGCGATGAGAAACTACCAGTCCGCGTTGAGAAAGCTGCCGCTCGAGTAAAAATCTACTCGAGCGGCAGAAAACGACCGCTTGCACTGTGCAAGATGCCGTTTGCAATGATTGCACAGTGCGGACAAGCATCCGGCACTGTGCAATCATTGCGAACAGCAAACTACGCAGTTCGCGTAGTGCGACGCGTAGCTCGCGTAGTGCGAAGTGCACTTCGCGTAGCTACGCGTAGCGCTACTACGCGAACTACGCCCAGGGTTACCTGTGTGTCCATTTTTGTGTGCAGCACTACAAATGGGGTCCCTTTTTTAACCATTAAAAGCTTGCCTCGGGCATAGGAGGATGCTATGCACACAGACACCCACCTGGCACCTATATTAAGTTCAAATTGTTTGGTAAGGTGCATCGCCTGAAGCAGTGCAACTTGCACATTATGCCTGTCTAGGTATGCCAATACCTGTCGGATATTCTGGGGGTTGTTTAGTCCCCTCACATTCCAAGTGAGTAGAGTTAGAGGCCTATGTGTCTGTGCCATACTATGATCTATTGGTCATGTTGAGGAGGTGAAATAGTGTTGTGTGTGCAATGTTATTTAGCATTGTGTTGATACCAAGTTGCTTGGTGTCGTGACGCATCATTAAAAGTTCCAACCAGTGCCCTCCCCCTACCCACTTTACCACCCCAATCACGCCAAAGACGTTCTAAATAACCCCCTGCTAACAACCCTTCCCCCACCCTCTGAGAGCAACTTATTGTTATATATGGTAGTAGTGTACACGTAGAGGCACGAGTAGCCCACCAATTCCCCCCGTATCAGAAGTGCGGAGGGGGCCGCATATACTAATCCTCTCGGTGCCATTTGCCAATGTTGGAGGCAGAGGAATCTCCACCGCACAGCTCTCGTGCAATAGAGCAGCCCCTGCTCCTTATCAACACATCCTAGCCATTACAACATTCTACAAGAAGCTCAAAATAACGTGCCTGGTGTATAATTCCACCTTTATAGTGTTCCATAATGTGTCTTCTTGGAAACTGCTGGGTTAAATTATATAATCTACCTATGCTTTGTAAAGGCACTTTAATCCTAAGTATCCAGACTAGTGGCTGCGGTGTACCCACAGTGTGGCAACAGCTCGCCAGCTCCCCTGGGACACACAGTGCGTGGGGAATCACACATAGTGGTCTCACATGCGTTAAATGCTTATGTTAGAAATAGAGAAAGAACTCCATTCCACGGCACCCCCAACGGAGATCATTTCCTGTATCTTACCTAGCCCTATCTTGGCTACTAAGCATTTTGCCATACTCCCAGGCGCACCTGACACATCAAACCACATATTATAGCTTTCTGGAACCTGGTTGCTTTGGTCCTATAACGTTAAAAAATTATATAGACTACTTATGCGCCTGGAAGTCCATGTTAAACTAGATCATCCAGGTTAGAGGGAACCACTTGTTCTTCATTGTCCCCTCGTGGAGATTTACGTCTGTTCTCAGCTCACTCCTGCTGTTGCAAGTACTGTTGCAAGGTTTTATGGTCTCCAAATATCTTTTGTTTGCCGTTGACAGTTATTTTCAGGCATGCTGGGTAGAGCATAGCATAGGTAATGCTCATTTTCTGTAGTTTCCTCTTTGCTGGCAAAAACTACTTTCGTGCTTCCTGAACTTGTGGTGTAAAATACGGGTAAAGGGCAATCTCTGTGCCTTCATATCGGAGTGGCTTCAGCTCTCTAGAGCGGCGCAGTGCTGCATGTTATGTTAAGTTATGTTATGTATTGCAACTTATATAGCGCACTTATACCCGTGGGTGTCTTGGTGCTTCCGGTTCTGCATACTGTGCCAGGACAACTAGTTTCTAAAAAGCCATGTCTTGAGTTGTTTCCTAAACTCAAGAAGGGAGGGAATCATCCTAAGATGTAATGGAAGGGAGTTCCATTCCTTGATGGTATTATAACTGAAACTCCTCCCACCCCAGTTCGTCTTTTTGATTCTGGCAGTGGGCATCAAGTTGGCATTGGCCGATCATAGAGGTCTATTTGGGGAATACCAGCTGAAAAGGTCCCAGAGAAATTTTGGACCTTCTCTGTGCAGTGCCTTGTGGGCAATGCAGAGAGCCTTAAATTTAACACGCTGACCAACTGGCAGCCAATGCAGATCCTGGATACCTGTCCTAATGGACTGATATTTGGGAACATCCAGGCCTAGTCTAGCGGCGGCGTTTTGTACCGCCTGCAGCCTTCTAAGTAGGTTGGATTGGTGGTTGATATAAAGATCATTACAATAATCTAGTTTTGATAAAACCAGGGAAGTCACCACCGTCTTTCTGGTGTTTTTGGGAATGAATGGGAGAATTTTACGTAAGGTTCTAATGGTAAAGTATGAGGAAGACACAACCTTAGAGACCTGGGACTTAAAATTAAGTTTCTCGTCTATGATGACCCCAAGATTCCTGGCTTTAACTACTGGTATGGGAGGGGCTCCAAGGGTGTCTGGCCACCAAGCTGGAGACCACGGTGGGAAAAGGTTTCCAAACAAAACCACCTCAGTTTTGCTTGAATTCAACTTCAAGCAGTGCCTACTCATCCAACTGCTCAGTGTGATCATACAGTCATGTAGTTTGAGGGAGTGGTTAACATCCTTATCCACTGTTGAGATTACCAACTGTGTATAGTCGACATAGGAAGTAGGAATCAAGTTAAAACTTCTAATCAGCAGTGCGAGTTCGGAAACATAAATGTTAAAAAGCATAGGGCTCAACGAGGAGCCCTGCGGAACCCCACAAGGCAAGACAAAAGGTGCTGACTTAAACTCGCCTAGGTGTACTGTTTGGGTTCTGTATGATAAAAACGATGTTCAAAGGGAGAGGGCCTTTCCTACTATCCCTATGGCTTTTAATCGTTGGACCAGAAGAGCATGATCCACAGTATCAAACGCCGCGGACAGGTCGAGCAGAATAAGAGCTGCCGACCCTCACCCATCCAGTGTAGTGCGAATTTCTTCCGTGGTTTTTATCAGAGCCGTCTCAGTGCTATGATTTGCTCTGAAACCTAACTGACTCTGGTCTAAGATTTGATTGTCTGCGATAAAAGTGGAAAGTTCAACATTTATTATTTTCTCAATAATTTTCGCTGGAAAAGGGAGTCTCACGATAGGACGATAGTTGGCAGGGTCAATTATGTTCAAATTAGGTTTTTCAAGAAGAGGCAGGATACAGGCCTGTTTCCACATGGTAGGAAAACTTCCTTGTGAGAGCATCTGATTAAACATCCTAGATAGCTGCGGACTCATGAAATGGCTGATGTTTTGTAGGATCCTAGGGGGGCAGGGATCATCCGGAGATCCTGATTTGGCCACTGAAAGAAGCGTAGCTATTTGAGTTGGAGATGTAGGGGTGAAGTTTAAGAAAGACGCTAGAACAGCGGCTTCCTGTTCTGTGAAATTGGTGTTAGATTTATGATTAGCAAACTGATCATAAATTTGATCCACCTTCGTTTTGAATGAGTGAGCAAGCGCATTGTAAAACTATTGGTTATAGTTGGCGGAGTTGTCTTTTATAACTAGTCAAATTCTTTATGGTCTTAAAAAGTTCTTTACTGGAATTTCCAGAGTTTTCTATTTGCAATGTGTAGTATTGGCTCTTCTCAGCAATTAACTTTTTCTTCTAGACTGCAAGCATTTATTTATACCAATCTTTTTCTGGTGCTTCGTAGTTTTTGCACCAGATTCTTTCTTGCCTCCTACAAGCTTGTTTATCTATTCTCAGGGCTTCAGAAAACCAAGGGGCTGATGGTGTCTTTCTATTTTTGTTGATCAATGTAACAGGTGCTAATTTCGCAAAGTTGGACTCAAGCCAAGTGGTGTATTTTATAACTGAGGTCTCTGCTTCTATTTCAAGGTCCGGTTGGCTTTGAGCTAGCTGGTTTACCAGTAATCTCGAGTCAATTCTATGCCAAGGCCTCCTAATAATCTTGGTACTTGATGTATTTGTAGTGTTCGATCGGGGCAACTTATATCTAAATAAAATAGCATGGTGATCAGACCAGGTTAGAGGAAGAGTGGATGTATTGGAGATGGCAGGATTATTGGTAAAAAGACTGTCTAAAGTGTGCCCTGCTAGATGCGTGGGGTCTTGTACAAGTTGTCTGAGTCCTAATTCTGATGTAATGTCAAGGAGCTCCTGTGTATCTCTATCTGCTGATGCTTCTAGATGGAAGTTCATGTCACCTAAAATGGTGAAGAAATTGGATTGAAGGCCTAGTTCTAGTAATGAGTGAAAGTTAGCCAGAAAGTTGTTTCTGGGGCCTGGTGGGCGGTAGATCAATAATCCTTTGAATGTCTCTTGTTCCAGAGGAGTGATTTTAAAGAGGAGGGCCTCACAATCTGATGAGGAGATTATTGAGCAATGTGAAATTAGTTCAGCTTCTATGAATTAATGCAAGCCCCGCCTCTTTTTAGTTGTCTATCATGTCTGAAAACTTTATACCCATGAGGAACCGCAATATTAAAATCAGGGTCAGAGGTATCGTCACCCCAGGTTTTCGTCAAGAACAATACATCCAGATTATTGTCAAGGATAAAATCAGCAATTTCGTATTTGTGTTTTATTAGTGCATCATGGTCTCTGTAGTTCAGGATCCTTGCTATAATGGGGGGAGGTCTCGCCCCCGGCGGCGTTCGAGGCACCAGGGATCTGTGGGCTCTTTCCACCACAAAGATGTCAGAGAAAGTGTCACAGCCTAATAACTCAGCCAGTAGCTTTTCTACCAATCTCGCCATGCTACCTCTGTTGGTGGACTCGGCAATTCCTGTGATTCTAAGATTATTTCATCTTGACTGTGCCTCCAAATCTTCTGCTTTAGTTTGGAGTGCTGCTAGCACCTTCTCTAACTGTTTTGGGACTCTGCGACCGTCCCCTGGGCGGCTTCGTTGTCGGACACCCTGAACGCCATCATATCCAGTCATTCTGCGTGTTTATCCACCCTCTCCGACAGTCTATCTACCCTGTACATCAGTGCATCTAGCTTCCTGTCAATGGCAGTTAGGGTAACCTGCATGGCGAATAGGATCTGATGCAGTTCGTCCCCCAGCCCGGGTTCCACGGCCTCCGCCTCTGGTCCCGCTTCAGCCTGATCATCTCTGCATGGTCCCAGGGGCCTGCGCAGTTCAAACTGTAGCATGGGCTGTGTTTTATTTGTTTTCCCCATGTTTGCCTCTAGTTCTGCTGGGGGGGTTACACAGCAGACAACATTGTCTGTTTATAGTAATCCTCTGGAGGAGTGCTGCAATGCCACTCGCTCTCTCTCTCCCAATCTGGAGGCGCACAGGCTAGGCAATGCTGCTGAACTAGTGAGTAGTGTCACACTATTGCTCACCTCCAAGGGCCAGTCTGCTCCCTGCTGCCCGCTCCTCCGCAGCCCAGGGCAGGTCACATGCACACTTCCATTTCAAGCTTTCCTGGGGTGCACTCAGTCTTCCCCCTTGATGTCAGTTGGCTCAGTTTCCAGCTGTGTTAGACCTCGGGGCCCATCAGCCTCAGCAGACATGATATGAACAGTTTTGTGCTCAGCCCAGGGCACACCGCAGGCACTCCTCACGCACAGGACGACCAGCTCTCCCCTCGGTCCGTATCCTCATATGGGGTGCCTTTTTCTCTGCTCTGGCAGGGCGGTGATCATGAGCCTCTGTTGTTTCGCTCGCGGCTCCCCAGCTCCCAGCCGTTCTCAGGATTGGCTTCCACCGGTGCACCGCACCGACGATTCCGCTTTGTCCCGCTGCAGCAGCTCTGCACCCCCCAAGCTGCTGTCTCTCCTTAACTTGGGCTGGTCCTCCGCAGTGCTCTTCCCTTGCCCTCAGCTAGTGGTACACTCACAGGCACTCTCCTGATTTCTTTTCACGGGTCGGAGGCTCGGCGCACCCACCTACACCGTCTCTCGCTGCATGGTCACCAGGTCTCCCACTGCCGGAGCTCGTGAGTTTCTCCATTCCATCCTTCGTGTGGCTTATCTTACTGGTACACCGGCCTCCTCTTGCTCGTACTTGATGTCTCTTGATTACGGGGTGTCAAACCTGGGTGTTGCTTTTAGTAATTTAAGGATGTTACTCCTATTTAGGACATCATGTCGGCCTTTCGAATGATACTCAGGTATTAATAGTAACTTGGCCTAGTGGCCTTTTAGTGCTGTTGATTGTTACTTTTAGTTGGTCATCTCTGACGCCGGTGACGACGCTCTGGGACAGTAAGGAGGGCAGGTGTTGTTCTGACGGGGTTGTTTGAACTGACTGTTGCCCATTTATGCATGTGATTCCATAAAGAGCCCCCATTGTCTCTTCACTTTTAGCCTTGTTGTGGTGAATGGATGACTGTCTCCGCGTTCTGAGAGAGCAGGCTTGTTGGACTTGTTGGGTCGTTAAGAAAGGCGATGGCCTGACTGATGCAGAGTTCATGGGTGTGGCTTGCTGCACATTAAGGAACATCCGGAGAGATGATAAACTGTCTATAATTGGTGAACAGCAGCAAACGGACTGAACCAGGTTTGAGGCTGATTGTGCCCTTACTATTAGTTTGTTCAGGTTTTTGAGCTTGCTGTCAATACCTGCCGTAAATACAGCTAGGGTGTTCAAGAGGTCCACTTATTTATCTAGTTTGTCCAAATGATAATTTAGTGCCAAAATGGTTGTCTGGAGTGTTTGCAGCAATTGAGGCCATACCGCTGATGCAGAAGCTAAAAGCTCCTTGGAGCTAGATTCAAATTCCTGGTTGGTGGGTTGTACAGGGTCTTTAAGGAAGAATGCTAGCTCCAAGAGATATTGGTTGTTTGGTTCCATGCCTCCGGGTTGTTGTGCGGTTTCTGCAACTGTTTCAGTGTTGGGTGGTTTTATGGGCAAGAATGGTTTTATATTCCCCTTCAAGGACCTAGCACATTGGGCGGCTGGGGGACTAAGTGTGTCAATACTGGTTAGCAATGACTTTGCTAAGTTTACATTCCGCCTGGGTGGGGGATATTGTGAGGGCTTTGTTGAGGATTGCTCTGCTTGATGCGGTGAGTCATTGGAAACAGATTCAGAGTCTTCGTTGGATTGTTGTTTAGATGGTGTTGAAGGTTGATGAGTGCTGGAGGGTGGCCCGGGGAGTGGCTGTGTACTGGGATGAAGTTTGAGAGGTTAAAGACAAGACTCTGGGTCTGTCACAGTGTGGGGCCTGGTAAGGCTTTTAATTTTGCTGCTTTTGGACTTCCACTGTGCTCGTCTTGTATTGGCATGAGACTGTTGTTTGGAAGCGGGTGAACAGTTACCGCAACCTTTAGTTGTAATGGTCTTTCTTCCAGTGACTCTAGCCCATGAGTAGGAAAAGGGCTAGCCACTACTCTTGGTGATTTTTTAAAGTAGTCTAAGAGGGTGGAGGCTGGGAGGCGGGGGGGCTTGGTGGGACAGTAATGTTCGGTGTTATCAAGACATTATCCATTGTTGCGGTTGCTGATGTGCTGCCTTGGGTTGTTAACGGAACTCGGCCATGCACAGAGGATTTCTCCTGATTAGGTGAAAGTTGGCACAATGAGGTCATGTCTTGGGTTTGCTCGGGTGACATCGCTGAGTTGTCTGTGAACTGTAGTGGACCTAACTTGGATTTTCGGTGCCTTGAAACCAGGGGTGCCCTCCTTGTAATTCCAGTTCGCATTTCTTTCCTTGTGTTGGTCTGGGTGGTGCCCCCGCACCTCCCCTCTGTCCTGCTTAGCGTCCAGGGGGAGGGGCATGAGCACGCTGGCCATGGCACTCTTATGTGCGGGTTCTAAGGGTGATCCTGATGTCACCTTTCCTCTTTTTTTTCCTTTCTTTTCTACGTGGTCCAGTCCTGAGCCTGGGGGTGGGCAGGGGATCCCAAGTTGCTGACCATTGCACTGGACCCTGTATCTCTCTTCCCATGCTGTCAGCTCCAGTGTGTGTCAGCCCCAAGCTGGCCAAGAGTCCCACCAGAATCTGCTGGGTGCTGGGTACAGGTATACTGGAGCAGTTGAGCGCAGAGCACAAGGAAGGAGGAGGGAGGAGCTGAAGCTGTGACTAGGGCAACTGAGGTGGTGTAGGAGTGTTACTGCACTAATGGTAGAGTTTCGGTAATTCGGTGTTTGGTTTATTGGATGTGTTGCCCCTCCTGGGGTTAAGACATGCTGTCTCCTAAGGTTGCCAAGGAGGAGGGTGAGAGAAGTTAAGCAGAGGAGCCAAGGTGCCAAAGTGCAGAACACGGCCCCCACCGTGAGGCATTCCGCACCGGACTAATGCTAGCCGCTTCCACCTGCACGGGAAGGAGCTGTGGCTCTAGCCTCACCTGCTTTTACGGGCCTGCAGTTGGTAGTCGACACCAGGATGCTTCTTCACAGGGCGCGTGTGTCCTGTGCACGGCCCGGTCCCTGCCCCAGCCTGCTTCACCCTCACCCCTCCGCACACCACCCACTTGCCACCTGCCGACTGCGGGCGTACATCGGACTGCGCTGGCTGGGGCACCGAGGGTGCGTGAGGTCCAGGGTTGTCGGCTATCCCACTTCCTGGCCATCAAGTGGATGAATTGAGTTCCAGAGTTCCTACTGCAGAGGGTGGAAGATGAAAGACCCAGACAGGGCTGGGCTGGGGTTAGAGAAGAAGGGTGCAGAGCGCTGCAGCTTCTCTCATCTCCGCTCTGCGAAGCACGACCGGGCAGCACCGGCTTGGGCCGGGCACCAAAGTCCGGCTGCGGCGGGTGCCCAATGGCAGACAACAATGAAAGGCCAGGGGCGCAGAGCCACTGCAGAGCTGGTGCAGATGCTGTCTCGTAGAGACACGAAGTTCGGCATGTGACGTCATACTTTGGAAAATGTGTAATGTGATAGGTGAATATGATAGTTGGTAGAAGGAAAAGCAGTTAAAATGGAGGAGTGGATGTGGTTTTAGAAAAAATATATTTGATTGGTTGCTGTACATAATGTCACACCAAACATTAGGTAGTGATTTCATCAGTAAAGTAAGAACGTCTCTTATTGATTGTGGAAAAGTCTTACAGAAGTTACGCTATACTGCTTATACTTACAATTTGAAATCCTTAACCACACCTGCTACAGTTGAATTTGAAAATATATATGGTGGTAGCAGAAAGTACAGTGAACTTATGACCTACTGTTACAGTAGAGTGTTTCAAAGGAGGTTGCTACGGCAACTCTGGTATAAGAGTATGGGGAAGGGTTGCAGATAGATGGTGTTTTTTTTTAAATTATATTGTTTTAGAGCTAGTATATACCGTAATATATGTATTTCCTAAATGAGTACTGTAATTGCATCTCATATGGTACTTAAAACATATGCTAGGATTATTGTAAATGTTTTAACGGACTGCCGTATGGAGTTGCGACTCCATCGGGGAGTTACACGAGGGCCGCGCTTTGCAGTCTCCAACCACATGCACCACTTTATTTGGGCTTCTTATTAGGATAATAATAAAGGGATAAAATAAAGTGACCAATGAAAACTTGTATTAGGAAAAGAAAAAAATGTACACAATGTTCTGATTTGTTAACTACATCAGTATCAGTGGAAAAAAAGAGGGAAAAATTGCCATTACTTGTTCCTTCTTGCAGAGAGTGGTACTAACTATTTTCTGTGAGAGGTAAATTGAAGTGAAAGTGTAAATACTTGAGCATTAAGAAATCACATTAAGAGGGATGTTAATAATAAGGACATTGATAATGTATTTATAAATATTTACTGAAAAAAACAAAGGTTAAAGGAATGTTATAGTTAGGAAATAGCATTAAAAAACCTTAGAAATTCACTGAAAAAAACAAAGGTTTCAGGGAAGATATAGTTGGACTCAGATTTCACTCGCACAAAACCACTGAAATTCAGCAGTTATAGTTACCTGAGCTAACTATAACTTTATGCCCCCGCCATACACTGCTTATGACCTCGCATATTACATTACTCTTGACATGGTTAGTGACATCACTGATGAAATCATCCAGTGAGAATAAGTGTTTATAAGTGCTTATGAGTGTTAAACATATATACTAACCTACTACAAAAGTTAAATTAGTATGCTAGTTACACTACTACTGAGTGAAACTACTTCTAACATATATTATGTGAGTGGCTATGTGACTGTATCCTTGTGTGTATGGGTGTGTAAGTGGCTTTATGGGTGTATAAGTAGGTGTGTGAGTAGCTGTGTGGGTAAGTCAATCAATCAATCAATCAAGTGTTTTTTAAAGCGCTAGCTACTCACCCGAGAGGGTCTCAAGGTGCTGAGGGAAGGGGAGGCGGAGTGGGGGGACCGTCGCGCAGATCCCGGCAAGGTCACAAAGTTCCATCAAAGAGCCAGGTCTTGAGGCCCTTTAGGAACTTGGGGAGTGAAGGAGTCTGTCGGAGGTGAAGAGGGAGGGAGTTCCATGTCTTGGCAGCGAGGAGGGAGAAGGAACGTCCTCCTGCTCTGGTTTTCTTGATGTGAGGTACCGTCGCGAGGGAGAGCTGGGTCGAGTGGAGTGGACGTTGGGGAGCGTGGAAAGTGAGGCAGTGGTTCAGGTTGGCGGGTCCGGTGTTATGAAGGGCCTTGTGAGCATGGGTGAGAAGCTTGAAGGTGATTCTCCTCTCGATGGAGAGCCAGTGGAGAGTCCGTAGGTGTTGGCTGATGTGGCAGTGGTGCGGTAGGTTGAGGACTAGTCTAGCGGTGGCGTTCTGGATGTTCCTGGAACTTGCGGGTCAGGTTCTTATTGATCCCGGCGTAAAGTGCGTTGCCGTAGTCCAGTCTGCTACTGATGAGGGCGTGTGTAACGGTTCTTCTGTGTTTGGGGGGATCCATCTGAAGGTCTTTCGGAGTAGGCGGAGGGTGTGGCAGCAGGAGGAGGTGACAGCATTTATCTAGCGGTCCATTTTGAGTTCGGAGTCCAGGATGATTCCGAGATTGCGTGTGTGGTCCGTGGGGATGGGGGGTCCCCAAGGGTGGGAGGCCACCAGGTGTCGTTCCAGGCATCAGGGTGTGGGCCCATGAGGAGCACCTCGGTTTTGTCCGTGTTGAGTTGAAGGCAGCTGTTTTTCATCCATCTGGCGACAGCTTCCATTCCGTCCTGAAAGTTGTGTTTGGTGATGTTGGGTTTGTTGGATAGGGAGAGGATGAGTTGGGTGTCATCTGCGTATGATGTGATGTTGAGTCCGTGTGATCTGACGATGGATGTGAGCGGGGCCATGTAGATGTTGAACAGGGCCGGGCTGATGGAGGACCCTTGTGGGACTCCGCAGGTGGTCGGTGTGGGTTCTGAGAGGAAAGGAGGGACTCTGACCCGTTGCATTCTGCCGGAGAGGAACGAGAGGATCCAGTCGAGGGCCTTGTTCCTGATTCCTGCATCGTGGAGCCTGCGGGCTAGGGTGCAATGAGAGACAGTGTCGAAGGCCGCGGAGAGGTCTAGGAGTATGAGGGCCACAGTCTCTCCTCTGTCGAGGAGGGAGCGGATGTTGTCTGTGGCCGCGAGAAGGGTGGTTTCGGTGCTGTGGGTCTTTCTGAAGCCTGATTGGGAGGAGTCGAGGATGTTGTTTTCTTCTATGAAGGCAGTGAGTTGACTATTGACAGCTTTTTCCATGACTTTGGCCGGATACAGGAGTAGGGAGATCGGTCTGAAATTCTTGAGGTCGATGGGGTCCGCCGAGGGTTTTTTTCAGGAGAGGGTTGATCTCAGCATGTTTCCAGTTGTCTGGGATGGAGGCGGTCTCGAAGGAGCTGGATGATGATCCTTTGAAGCTCGGGGGCAATGATGTCTGCGCCTCTGAGGTATATGTGGTGGGGGCAGGGGTCCATGGGGCCCCGGACTGGGTGGTCTTCATCATCCTCAGCGTGTCTTCGATGCTGAGGGCGGTCCAGCTGTCTAGTGTCGGTTGCGTGGTGCTGGGAGCGGTGGGAGGGGATTCCTCATGGGGGTTGTTGTCGTCGAAGTTGTCATAGATGGTCTTGATTTCATGATGGAAGAAAGCGCTGAGTCTGTCGCAGAGGTCCTGGGAGGGTGGGATGTCTGTAGACTCGCTGTTGGGTTGGGCGAACTCTTTGATGATGCCGAAGAGTTCCTTGCTGTTGCTTGTCTGATAAGTTTGATAAGTTTGTGATGAGCAGTGGAGCAGTGGAGGCTGTTTTGAAGTTGTTGAGGTGTGTTGGGGTTTTGGAGTTCCTCCATAGCTTTTCGAGTCGTCTGCAGGTGTGCCTGGAGTCTCCGAAGTTGACTGAGGAGGATCTAAGAGTCCTGACAGTGGTGTAAGGGGAGAATCTAGCCGATAGGTATTTTGGTCCCGAGTTTCTGAAAGCTCTGAAAGTGATTAATCGTACCTTAAATAAGATCCTTTTATGAACGGGCAGCCATTGTAAGGTTTTAAGGGCTGCCTAGGACGATGATTTACGAGGCAGTTTTAGCACTAGCCGCACTGCTGCATGTTGCACAATCTGCAGTTTATTTAATATATGTTTATTGGTTCCTGCAAGTAGGCTGTTGCAGTAGTCTAATCTGGATAGTATAAGAGCTACCGCCACTGTCTTCCTCGCAGAGAAGGGAATGTAGTCAAAGAGCTTTCTAAGAGTTTTAATAAGCTCAAAAGCACATCCCAGCAACTGAGAGTGAGTGACTGGATGTGTATGTGGCTGTATGGGTAAGTGGCTATTTGAGTGGGTGTTTGGTTACGTGAGTTGGTGTGTGAGTTGCTGTATTAGAGAGTGAGTATATCAGTTAACTTAGTGAGAGGCAGAATGCATAGGTGGATTCAAAGAACCAGGTCTTCAGGGCCTTCCTAAAATGAGTTTCTGATTCTATAAGCCTCAGTTGAATTGGCATGAGGTTCCATGCACGGGTTCAGAGGACTGCCAGTGTTTTACCTCCTTTTCTTTTAAACCTGTAGGTAGGGGGCTTAAATAAGTTGGCTGAGGAGGATCTAAGAGTCCTGACAGTGGTGTAAGGGGAGAATCTGGCCGATAGGTATTTTGGTCCCGAGTTTCTGAAAGCTCTGAAAGTGATTAATAGTACTTTAAACAGGATCCTTTTATGAACGGGCAGCCATTGTAAGGTTTTAAGGGCTGCTGAGGACGATGATTTACGAGGCAGTTTTAGCACTAGCCGCGCTGCTGCATGTTGCACAATCTGCAGTTTATTTAATACTTGTTTATTGGTTCTTGCAAGTAGGCTGTTACAGTAGTCTAATCTGGATAGTATAGGAGCTACCGCCACTGTCTTCCTCGCAGAGAAGGGAATGTAGTCAAAGAGCTTTCTAAGAGTTTTAATAAGGTTAAAGCACATCCCCGCAACTGCGAGTGAGTGACTGGATGTGTAAGTGGCTGTATGGGTAAGTGGCTATTTGAGTGGGTGTTTGGTTACGTGAGTTGGTGTGTGAGTTGCTGTATTAGAGAGTGTGTGACTAGGCTAATGGGTCTGTGGGAAAGGATGCAGATGTGTGAGTGCTTGTATGGATGTGTGAATGGGTATGTAAGTGGTTGTGTGGGACTGCGAGTGACTGTGTGAGGGCTAGTATAGGTGAGTGAGTGGCTGTGTTGAGATGCTGATTGGGTGAGTGGATATCTGAGTGACTTTAAATGAAAAGAAGTGGGTGTGTAAGTACCTGTATTGGTAAGTGTGTGGTTATGTGACTGGCTGTATGGGTGAGTGGCTGGTTGTATAAGTGGCTGTATGGGTGAGTGAATGGTTGTGTGAGTTGGTGTCTGAGTGAGTGTGTGAGATACTCTATGGAGGACTGAGTGGGTGTGTGAGTTCTGGTATGGGTCTGTGAATGGGTTTGTGCATGGTTGTGTGGGAGCAGGTGAATGAAAGGTTCCATGGCATCATTGATTCTGTGGATGATGTCATCAGTGATGTTATCAGTGATGTAATTTGAGATGTCATCAGTGATGTCAACAGTGATGTCGCTTACAATGTCATGAGTGATGTAATATGCAAGGTCATAAGCAGTGCATTGCGGGCCGTAATTTATAGTTAGCTCAGGTATATATAACTGCTGAATTTCACTGGTTTTGTGCTAGTGAAATCTGAGTCTAACAATAGCATCCCTGAAACCTTTGTTTTTTTCCAGTGAATATATATATATATTACCAACTGGCGCTCGCCAGTAGGTTGTTATAGTTAGGACCTTGTTTCTATTCAAAAAGCATTTTTTCTTTTGCCAATATCTTTGGCGCCGGTTAACGAATCTTCATGAAAATTTCAAAACTAATGGGTCACTCAGGTCAGCTCCAGTCTTGAAAGTTTCGGGGTGATTTGTCAAGTGAGGGCCGAGAAAAAAGGGGGTCCCAAAACACGTTTTCCCCATGTTAATTTCCATAGGAACTTTAGACACGGCTACAGCCCGAACCGCTGAACGGAATTACACCAAATTTGGCAAAAAGGTAGCTCTTGGTTCAGAAAGCGACCTTTTTTTTAAATGGTGTAAATCCGTTCAGTAGTTGCTGAGAAATTAAAAATATTAAAATATCGATATCTGAGGAGGGTTAGCGAACCCTCCCGAGCATGAGCTTCATTCTGATTGGCTGCCAACACTCCAAACCAGGAAGTGTTGGCAGCCATCTTGTGACTCGGTAAAACCGAGTCATAATAAATCAGTTAAAAAAAAGCATAAAAACAAGAAAAGGGGGCAGGTTAGAAACACCCTGACCCCCTAGGCCTGCTCAGGGGGTCCGACAAGGGCCCCCAGGGCCAAAAAAAAGCATTTTTTTAAAAAAACAAAATCGGCCGATTTCGGACTGGGTGGGCGCGAATCCGGCTGAAATTAAAAAAACAAAACAAAGCGCTGGCTTCCGTGCTTTGTTTTCTATAAGCCCTCGGGTGGGCCAGGTCCCGGGGGCAATACTTAATTATGTAGCGGCCACCTCCCTGGGGCTTAGTTTATCATATATGGGGGGGTCATGCGGCCCTCCCGCAGCCTCAGGGACCGCTACCTCCCTGGGGCTTTTTAAAAAAAAATGTGTGAGGGGGGCTCCTGCCCCCCCACCCTGCCCCAGGTACCGCCACCTTCCTGGGGCATTGTTATTTTAGGGTGGGGGGCCTCGTGGCCCACCCCAAGCCACGGGGACTGCCACCTCCCCGGGGCTGTAATTTATTTAGGTCCGGGGGGCATCACGGGCTCCCCCAAGCCCCGGGGACCACCACCTCCCAAGGGTTACTTTGAAAACCAAAGTGTGGGGGGGCTCGAGCCGCCCCACACTGCCCCGGGGACCACCACCTCCCCGGGGCTTTAAACAGTTGGGAGGGGGGCTGCGCTGCCCCCCTCCTGGAGCCCTAGATGGCCCTGGGGACTGCCACCACCCAGGGTCGACTCCTGCAATGTCCCAGGGTGCCCACCCCGGGACATTGCCGTTTGCTATGACAGGGCGGAGCACGGCCCCACCCTGCCATAGCAAACACTGCTTTTCTTCTTGGAAGCGAGAGCAGAAACCTGCTCTCGCTCCAAGCAAAGCAGATAGCTTATAGACAGGGAGCTGCATGTCAGCAGCTCCCTTGTCCAAAGTAACACACGGCTCCCACAGGAGGCGGGGAGCTGGCAGGGACCGCGGGGCATTGGGGCTCTCCTGCAGTCCCCATCAAGGAGGCCAGGCACCTTGGGATGGGGTCCCTGGGGCCAAAGTGGCCCAGGGAGGGGGCCACACGGCCCCCTCCCTTTGTAATTTAAAATAAATAAATGAGGCTGGGCCCTGGGGATGGGTCCTCAGGGCCAAAACTTATGCCTATGGAGCGGCCACGTGGCCCCTCCAAAATTAAAAAAAAGAAGAAAGGCTGGCCAGGCCCAGGGGGATGGGGTCCCCGGGTCCAAGAGAGGCCCAGGGAAATTTTTGTTGGGCCCCAGGGGATGGGGTCCCCGGGGCCGTAATCGGCCTCAGGAGGGGGGGCATCGCACCCCCCTCCTTTTGAATAATTAATATAATGGCTCAGGTCTCGGGGGATGGGGTCCACGGGGAACAAAAGGCTCAAAAGAAGGGGGGCCACACAGCACCCCCTTCTTACAATAAAAAAAAAGGGCAACTCGCTGGCAGCCCCGCCCCTTCCCTGCATGACTCTGCAAACATGCCTCCTGGCGCGCTCTGCGTTGGGGGATTAAGTCCCCATTGCTAGTGAGGGTCCCTGGGGGTCAACTAGGCCACCAGGAACCTCCAGTAAGCCCCACACAGAGGGATTGCTGAAGGTGGCACGACGGCACGCCCCTTTTTACACCACTCTGCAAACGCGCCTCTTGGCACACTGCTGGTGGGGTGATGAGGTCCCCTTGTGTCCTGAGGACCTCAGGACTGAAGTGGACTTTATCTCCCGAGCAGCAGTGCACCCGGCGGCACGTTTGCCGAGTGGTGTAAAAAGGGGGTGTGGCCTCAGACCACACTCAGCAATCCAGCTGTGTGGGGCTTACTGGAGGTAACAGGAGGGCTAGTTGGCCCCCAGGGACCCTCATGAGGCAAGGGGACTTCACCCCCAACCAAGAGTGAGCCAAGAGGTGCATTTGCAGAGTGGTGGACAAAGGGGGCTTGGCCTGTGTCCACCTCTCAGCAATCCCACTGTGTGGGACTTACTGGAGGTAACAGGTAGGCTAGTTGGCCCCTAAGGACCCCCAGCAGCGAAGTGGAATTTAATCACCATGCAAGAGCGCGCCAGGGAGCGAGTTTGCAGATTGGTGGGGAAAGGGGGCGTGGCCTGCTATGAGAACTTAGCAATGCTGCTCTGTGGGACTTACTGGAGGTAATAGGAGGGGTAGTTGGCCCCCAAGGTTGTCCTGTTGTGCAGTGAAATTATGTGGATAGAAGTGATGTGGTATTTAGTGTATAGGAATTATGTAGAGTGGGATTATGTGTTATGGAGAGTAATTATGTGGTATGGTAGTCTATGTTGTGGAGTGGTAACCTCAGGTTTTGTCTTCCTGGTTTCCATAGAAGCTAAATTATGAACTCAACAAGACAAAAAAAGAAGGAAACACTGAGGAGCACTTCTGGACCTAGTCAGAGGTCTGAGCAGGGCCACTGGAATTATGCGACTGTTTAGCTACACCGACCTTTGCACAATTATACATTTTCCGCATTAGCCACAGAATCCATCATCTGCTGCCTAATCTGCAGATTTGAACAAAAAAAGCCGTGTTTCTAGCTCAAACGATTCAAACGTTACAAAAAATGCAGCAACAAGTGTTACAACCATGGTGGAAGGCCCTTTGCAAACCTAGAATGGTCACCTGTTACTTGTTACTTATTGCTAGATATGGGTGTTAAATTGGTACTAATGGTGTGCAAACCACTCTTGCTTCTTTCTGCGCCTCTCTTGCCACTTTCTGCATTTCTGTTGCTTCTTTCTGAAACTTTCTTTTTTTTCTGCACTTTTGCCTCTTCCTGCTCATCTCTTCTGTAGGAGAGTAGGATCTGCTTCACATGGGTACCCCCACTTTTTGCTGATGCTTCACTGTTTTTCGACCTTAGTCTGGCTGGGGCCCTGCTAATCAGAACCCCAGCCTAGCTGCTTCCTCTCTAAAATGGTTTCCATGTGCCTTAGGCACATCTCTGATTGGAATCTGGAGTGCCCTTATAAGTCCCTAGTATATGGTATACTATGTACCCAGGGCATAGGTACCTCAGAGGCCTACCAGGGGCTGCAGCATGTATTGTGCCACCCCTGGAAGGCCATCCAAACTGACACCACAGGTCTGCTACTGCAGCCTGGGTAAGGTGGTGCATGCACTCCTTACTGTGATATAGGCTACCTATATCACTATATACATACACACATATAAACCTATAAGTCACTCCTATGGCAGGCCTTATCAATCCTGAAGGCAGAGTGCGTGGTTCCTATGTGAGAGGGTGCCCCTGCATGAGCTGGGCCCCTCTGCAGCGTTCGGAGACCCTTCTCTGATGCTGTTTGTAGTGCAGCCTGACCATATACTCTTAAGCGCATTATAACCTCGCGTTAAATGCTAACTTTGGGATGGCTGCACGGAAACATGTCGTGTTTGGTGTCAAACATCTTGGAATACTACCCCCCGCCAGTTCTGGCGGCGGGGTAGCATTCCACCCTTCTAGAGGGAAAGACATGTACACACCGGTATGCCCGGTACTGACTTTCCAAGCCCTGGCATCACAAAATGGATGCCGCTGCCACAGACACGAGTCTGGCCTCCTGCTGCTGACCGAAACTCCGGCAGGGGAGGCCTGGACAATAGGTTTCCTGTCCCAGGGAGGTGTGACCACCTCCCCAGACAGGATAGTGTGTATTGGGGCTGGGCGGGAGCACTCTCTGGTGCTTTGAAGTCCTGCACTGGGGGCACACTTGGTGTCCCTGTGCATACCCCAGTTCAAACCGGCTCAGGGGCTTCCAGCCCCTGCTCTGGCGCGAAACTGGACAAAGGGAAAGGGGTGTAACCACCCTCTGCCCTGACCCTCCCATAGGTGGGGTCACAGAGTATGTCCAACCCCCTACCTTAGTATAAGTAAGGGAACCCAGTCCTTAGGACTTTAGATTTACCTGGACGAAACTCTGATACAGAATCCTGGACCTTCGATGCTCTACTTTAAGATTAGAGGACTGAAGAATCTCCCTTGGGGTCAAGGAGTGACTCCCCTGCTTGGCAGGCACCAAAGAAGCAATTGTCCGGTCTGCATCGCTGAAGCTCCCGTCGGACGCCGAAGTCTTTGCATCACCAGAGGTGGATTTCCAGACTTCACCGAGGCTGCCCTGAGTCCCCAGCAAAGCTGAGGCCCGTAGCTGTCGTGGGTAACGTGGAACCATGACCCCTGGACACCGAACGCATTTGCAAGTGCATCCTCTTCTGGGTCTCCCACGAAGTCATGCTTTGGGCTCCGAGTAGCCCCAGCCTCCAGCACCAACTGCACTGAAGATCACTGGCCTCCACTCCACGAGTGTCCTGTGAGCCAGCTCCACGTGCACTGTCTCGAGGCTCCTTCGCAGTCGCTAGTCCGTTGGCTAGTAGGCCCTCCCGAAGGCCAATCTTTTTCTGCTTGGGATCCCTGGTTGCTCCAGGTGTGCCCTGACTTATCCTTGCTGGGTGAGTCCCCCAGACCTTGCTGGTCTGCAACATCGTCCTTCTTCGCTTTCCACGAGACTTGCCGTTGCCAAAGCTTGTTGGGTCCAATCCGGTCGCCGACACCCCTGCAATCGACAGACGTTGTGGGACAGCTCGAATCCAGCTCCTGGTTGTCGTCGACACCTCCTGGACCTCGTGGCTGAAGAGTCAAGACGACCATCAACCTACCTGAAGCACTCGACATCGGTGGGCATCTGCTCATCGCCTTCCTGGTCACTGGCTAGTGACCCAGACTCTGTCCCCTCTGCTTTCAGGTTCTTCAGATCTTCGATCCACCTTGGATCCACCCGAACACTTTCGACTTGGTCGCCAGCAGCACTTTGCAGCAGATCGCCATAGAAAGCGACGACGAAACCCGACCCCGAAAGACACCTATGCACCCGGCTTCCTGGGTGAGGTAACTCGAGTACTCCGGTGCTCCCGTGGGTATAGACACTAGAACAGCCTAGTTCTCAAAGGGTTTGCTCCAAGTCCTCCTCTAAGTGTCCCTTTTCTTTTAAATTCTAATCGCGACTTTCCCCATAGAAGTTAACGGTGGTTCGCGGTTGTGTTCATACACTGCACGCGTCCCCGTGGGTCCCCTGTGTCACTGCCTTGGGTGGTTCCTTGTGGTCCAAGCACTTCTACAGGCTCTAGGCCTTGTGTCTAGCTCAGTCGTGGTTCTTATACCACTTTATTGGTATATGGTTTGGTACGCCCCTGGGGCTCAAACGTGTATTTGTGCTATTACTGTAGATAACTAACTCGTAACGTATGTATTTCGAACTCTAGCCTCATAAAGAGACTAGAGGGGTGTGTTTAGTAATAAATACATATATTTTGAATATATACCTGGTGTGGTCCTCTTTCATTTGGTCACTCAAGAGATTATAGACTGGTAAAACAAGCTGCTTTACATTCCTTCAAGACTTAGCCTGAAGGCTGCTCTCCATAGCTACCACTAGGATAGCTTTCAATAAAGGTTGTCTTTAACCTATCTCCAATAAGGGGTTGTTTGGACTGGTGCAAGGTGCCCACTATAATTAGTGGACAGCATATGCCAGGCCAACTTCTCACATTGGTGTGCAGCGTGTGGGATTCCAGCTTGCTATTGTTTTACCAGATAATCTCAATTGAATTGATCAACTGAAAACCACTAAGGGTACCTAAGGTACATATAATCAAGCTTAGTAATACAGTAAGTTCTACTGAACTTAGAGTTGTGTGTTAAGGGACAGCACACCCTTTCTACAACTCAAGAGAGTTTAGTAGGCCACACTAGAGTAGGTAGTGCATACACCACACCTCACTAGTGATGTCTTCAAAGCCAGGACCCAGTGAGTCCTTGCCAGAAGCCAGTGGGCTTCTTCCTCCAAGTATGATAAACTCCCATTCTTGGAATTGAGAGCCTTATGCACTACTAGGAAGTTGAAGACAGGCAAAAGTGCCAGCACCCAGCACCTCAGGGAGGTGTTACTAGCTGATGATCTCAGCAGGCCCCTAGGGTCTGAAGGGGTAGGCAAGGAGGGTGGGGCAGAAGATGAGGGAGGGGCCAGGGGTGAAGAAACCCAGGACCCCCTCTGAAACTGGCCAGGAAGGTGAAAATGACCTTGTCCTGGAGAATCCAATTCCTCCTGTGGAGGAGGAGGAGGGAGAGGATCAGACTGACCTCCCCTTTGTCCCCCAGGAAGAGTTCTGAGTGTGCCCAGAAGGTCTAGGTCTCCTTCTCAGGAGTCTAACCACTCTGACACCTCAATAGGGTCCTCTGTCTCCTCTCATAGGAGGGAATCCTCTCATGAGAGAAGAAAGAGACTGATTCAATATGAGCAAACTCAGCTTGAACTCAGGAAACAGCAATTGGCTATAGACAGGGAGTCCCTAGATCTCTATAGAGAGAGACAAAAGTTGGGACTAGAGTCCCATGGTGGCAGCAGTTTCCCCAAAGATAGGGAAAGGTCTTATGACCATAGAAACCTGAGCAAGATTGTCCCTCCCTACCAGAGTGGGGATGATATCCACAAATGGATAACTGCTCTAGAGAGGGCCTGTAAAGTACAGAGGGTCCCTCAGGAGCAGTGGGCAGCAATCTTGTGGCTCTCCTTTGCAGACAAAGGTAGAGACAAGCTCCTCACTGTTAGAGAGGAGGATGCTGATAATTACAAAGTCTTGAAGAGTGCTCTAATTGATGGGTTTGGCCTAACCACTGAACAATACAGGTTAAAATTCAGGGATACCCAAAAAGCACAGACTCAAGACTGGGTAGACTTTGTTGATTGTTCTTCCAAGGCTCTGGAAGGTTGGATATTGGGCATTAAGGTATGTGACTTCACAGGATTGTACAATCTGATAATGAGGGAGCAGATTCTTAATAACTGTCAAAACCAGCTGTTGCATCAGCACCTGGTAGACTCTGGATCTGACCTCTCCCCAAGAATTGGGAAAGAAGGCAGACAAATGGGTCAGAACCAGGGTGAAGCAGAAGGTACAGAACCAAGGTGGTGACCCTAAGAAGCAAGATTCGAAAACCTCTGATAAGGGTGGGGAGAAGGGTAAAGATCAAAAGTCTTCACAAGGCCCCCAAAATCTTCTTCAGGTGGGGATTCACAGTCTACCAAAGGGAAAGGCCAAAGAAAACCATGGTGCAAGGTCTGTAAGCAAAAGACCCACTGGACCAGTGATTGCACCAAGTCCAAAGACTCGACTCCAGCCCCCACCAATGCCCCTAAGGCACCTGCTCCCCTAGTGCAGTTACAGTTGGTGGTGGGACTACACAAGCCAAGGGTTTAGTAGGGTTGACCCTGGGTAAAGAGATGAGCTCTGACCTAGTCAGAGAACTCACTCAGGCTGTCCTAGTCTGTGATGGAGGCATGGATATGACCTCCTCTGTGAGTCCCAGTAATCTGGGCAAGTACAGACAACAGCCTTTAATCAATGGAAGAGAGGCTTTGGCATTTAGGGACACAGGGGCAAGTGTCACCATGGTGACACAAGACCTTGTGAATCCTGGGCAGATTATACTTGGTGAAATGTACCAAGTGACCAATGCTAGCAACGTCAGAACAGACCATACTCTGGCAGTTGTTAACTTCTCCTGGGGAGGGGTAACTGGCCTTAAGAAGGTTGTGGTAAGTGCAGACCTACCCGTTGAATGCTTGCTAGGCAATGACTTAGAAACTTCAGCTTGGGCAGAAGTGGAGCTCAGGACCCATGCAGAAATGCTGGGGATCCCTGCAGATGTGTTTGCTGTGACCAGGTCACAAGCCAAAATGTCTAGCACTGAACAGGCCTTGGATTCTGGAATAATGGACCAAGTGCCTTCCAAGAAGAGGAGTAGTAGGGTAAAGGCAGTGCCTTCCCCTTGGCTCAGAAGGAAGATCAATCCCTTGAGGGGGATGATCTCAGTCCTGAGGAAGGAACTGTCCCAGAGGAGCTTGAACCTGAACAGGTTGAGTTCTTGGGGACAGGGGGACCTTCCAGGGCAGATCTGAGCCAGGAGCAGCAGAGCTGCCCCTCTCTTGAACCCCTCAGACAGCAAGCTGCTGCTGAGGCTGCTGGGAAAGCTAGTGGTCCCCATACTGTGTATTGGGATGATGGACTCTTGTACTCAGAGTGTAGAGACCCCAAGCCTGGTGCTACCAGGAGGTTGGTTATACCTCTGAAGTTCAGGGGCTTCCTATTGACCCTAGCCCATGATATTCCCTTAGCAGGTCACCTGGGCCAGAACAAGACTTGGGACAGAATTGTCCCTCACTTTCACTGGCCCCACATGTCTGAAGACACCAAGGAGTTTTGTCGCTCCTGTGTAACCTGCCAGGCCAGTGGCAAGGCAGGTGGCACTACAAAGGCCCCCTGATACCACTACCTGTGGTGGGGGTTCCCTTTGAAAGGGTGGGGATTGACATTGTTGGTCCCATGGATCCCCAAACAGCATCTGGGCACAGGTTTATCCTGGTGGTAGTGGATCATGCCACCAGGTACCCAGAGGCTATTCCCCTTAGGACCACTACAGCACCTGTGGTGGCAAGGGCCCTCCTGGGAATTTTCTCAAGAGTGGGCTTCCCTAAGGAGGTTGTATCAGACAGGAATGCAAACTTTATGTCTGGATACTTAAAAGCAATGTGGAAGGAGTGTGGAGTGACTTACAAGTTCACCACACCCTATCACCCACAATGCAATGGTTTAGTTGAGAGATTCAACAAAACCTTGAAGGGCATGATTAAAGGGCTCCCAGAAAAGCTTAGGCGAAGATGGGACATACTCTTGCCCTGCCTTTTATTTGCGTACAGGGAGGTGCCTCAAAAGGGGGTTGGCTACAGCCCTTTGAACTTTTGTTTGGTCACCCTGTCAGGGGTCCACTGTGCTTGGTGAAGGAAGGATGGGAGTTACCTCTCAAGCCCCCAAAGCAAGACATAGTGGACTACGTACTTGGTCTCCGCTCCCGGATGGCTGAGTATATGAAAAAGGCAACTAAAAACCTTGAGGCTAGCCAGGAACTTCAAAAGGCCTGGCATGACCAAAGGCTGTACTGACTGTTTACCAGCCAGGACAGAAGGTGTGGGTGTTGGAGCCAGTGGCCCCAGCAGCTCTCCAAGACAAATGGAGTGGACCCCATACCATTGTTGAGCAGAAGGGTGAGGTTACCTACTTAGTAGACCTAGGAACACCCAGGAGTCCCCACAGGGTTCTCCATGTCAACAGGTTAAAACCATATGTGGACAGGGCAGACATGGGCTTGCTCATGGCTACTGATGAGGGACAGGAGGAAGAGAGTGACCCACTCCCTGACCTGCTCTCACAGAACCCTGATGATGGGTCAGTGGATGGTGTAGCCTTGGCAGGCAGCCTCACTACCCAGCAGCAGACTGATTGCAGACAAGTGCTCAATCAGTTCAGACACATATTCTCACTGACACCCAGTCAGACTACCTGGTGCACTCATGAAGTGGACACTGGGGACAGTCTGCCTATTAAAAATAAGATTTATAGGCAACCTGACCATGTCAGGGACTGTATCAGGACAGAAGTCCAGAAGATGTTGGATTTGGGAGTTATTGAACCCTCAGATAGCCCTTGGGCTAGTCCAGTGGTCCTTGTGCCAAAACCTCACACCAATGGTGGGAAAAGAGAGATGAGGTTTTGTGTGGACTACAGGGGTCTCAATGCAGTCACTAGGACTGATGCCCATCCAATACCAAGGGCAGATGAGCTAATAGACACTTTGGCCTCAGCCAAGTATCTAAGCACATTTGACCTGACAGCTGGCTACTGGCAGATCAGACTAGCTGATGATGCAAAGCCAAAGACAGCATTCTCAACCCCTAGTGGGCATTATCAATTTGTGGTGATGCCCTTTGGTCTGAAGAATGCACCTGCCACTTTTCAGAGGTTGGTGAATACAGTCCTTACAGGTCTGGAAGCTTATAGTGCAGCATATCTAGATGATATTGCTGTCTTTAGCTCCACCTGGGAGGATCACCTGGTCCACCTCAGAAATGTTTTACAGGCCCTGCAGAAAGCAGGCCTGACTATCAAGGCCACCAAGTGCCAGATAGGGCAGAGTCAGGTTGTGTACCTGGGCCACCTTGTGGGTGGAGGCCAGGTTCAACCACTGCAGAGCAAGATCCAGACCATCATGGACTGGACTGCTCCAACTACCCAGACTCAGGTGAGAGCCTTCTTAGGCCTGACTGGGTACTATAGGAGATTTGTCAAGGGGTATGGATCAATAGTGACACCCCTGAATGACTTAACTTCCAAGAAAATGCCCAAAAGGTTCAGTGGACAGTTAGCTGTCAAAAGGCATTTGATGACCTGAAGCAGGCCATGTGCACTGCTCCCATTCTACAGAGTCCTGATTACTTCAAGAAGTTCATTGTTCAAACTGATGCATCTGAATTGGGGGTAGGGGCTGTACTGTCACAATTGAATGAAGAAGGTCAGGATCAGCCAGTAGCTTTCATTAGCAGAAGGCTGACCCCTAGAGAGAAACGTTGGTCAGCCATTGAGAGGGAGGCCTTTGCTGTGGTCTGGACTCTGAAGAAGTTGAGGCCATACTTGTTTGGTACTCACTTCCTTGTTCAAACAGACCATAAGCCCCTCTTATGGCTAAAACAAATGAAGGGTGAAAACCCCAAACTGCTTAGGTGGTCCATTTCCCTACAGGGGATGGACTTCACAGTGGAACATAGACCTGGGAGTAACCATGCCAATGCAGATGGACTCTCTAGGTACTTCCACTTAGAACATGAAGACTTAACTGGGCAAGGTTAGTTTAATGTCCCTACGTTTGGGGGGGTTGTGTAGGAGAGTAGGATCTGCTTCACATGGGTACCCCCACTTTTGCTGATGCTTCACTGTTTTTCGACCTTAGTCTGGCTGGGGCCCTGCTAATCAGAACCCCAGCCTAGCTGCTTCCTCTCTAAAATGGTTTCCATGTGCCTTAGGCACATCTCTGATTGAATCTGGAGTGCCCTTATAAGTCCCTAGTATATGGTATACTATGTACCCAGGGCATAGGTACCTCAGAGGCCTACCAGGGGCTGCAGCATGTATTGTGCCACCCCTGGAAGGCCATCCAAACTGACACCACAGGTCTGCTACTGCAGCCTGGGTAAGGTGGTGCATGCACTCCTTACTGTGATATAGGCTACCTATATCACTATATACATACACACATATAAACCTATAAGTCACTCCTATGGCAGGCCTTATCAATCCTGAAGGCAGAGTGCGTGGTTCCTATGTGAGAGGGTGCCCCTGCATGAGCTGGGCCCTCTGCAGCGTTCTGGAGACCCTTCTCTGATGCTGTTTGTAGTGCAGCCTGACCATATACTCTTAAGCGCATTATAACCTCGCGTTAAATGCTAACTTTGGGATGGCTGCACGGAAACATGTCGTGTTTGGTGTCAAACATCTTGGAATACTACCCCCCGCCAGTTCTGGCGGCGGGGGTAGCATTCCACCCTTCTAGAGGGAAAGACATGTACACACCGGTATGCCCGGTACTGACTTTCCAAGCCCTGGCATCACAAAATGGATGCCGCTGCCACAGACACGAGTCTGGCCTCCTGCTGCTGACCGAAACTCCGGCAGGGGAGGCCTGGACACAGGTTTCCTGTCCCAGGGAGGTGTGACCACCTCCCAGACAGGATAGTGTGTATTGGGGCTGGGCGGGAGCACTCTCTGGTGCTTTGAAGTCCTGCACTGGGGGCACACTTGGTGTCCCTGTGCATACCCCAGTTCAAACCGGCTCAGGGGCTTCCAGCCCCTGCTCTGGCGTGAAACTGGACAAAGGGAAAGGGGTGTAACCACCCCTCTGCCCTGACCCTCCCATAGGTGGGGTCACAGAGTATGTCCAACCCCCTACCTTAGTATAAGTAAGGGAACCCAGTCCTTAGGACTTTAGATTTACCTGGACGAAACTCTGATACAGAATCCTGGACCTTCGACGCTCTACTTTAAGATTAGAGGACTGAAGAATCTCCCTTGGGGTCAAGGAGTGACTCCCTGCTTGGCAGGCACCAAAGAAGCAATTGTCCAGTCTGCATCGCTGAAGCTCCCGTCGGACGCCGAAGTCTTTGCATCACCAGAGGTAGATTTCCAGACTTCCCCGAGGCTGCCCTGAGTCCCCAGCAAAGCTGAGGCCCGTAGCTGTCGTGGGTAATGTGGAACCGTGACCCCTGGACACCAAACGCATTTGCAAGTGCATCCTCTTCTGGGTCTTCCATGAAGTCGTGCTTTGGGCTCCGAGTAGCCCCAGCCTCCAGCACCAACTGCACTGAAGATCACTGGCCTCCACTCTACGAGTGTCCTGTGAGCCAGCTCCACGTGCACCGTCTTGAGGTTCCTTCGCGGTCGCTAGTCCATTGGCTAGTAGGCCCTCCCGAAGGCCAATCTTTTTCTGCTTGGGCTCCCTGGTTGCTCCAGGTGTGCCCTGACTTATCCTTGCTGGGTGAGTCCCCTAGACCTTGTTGGTCTGCAACATCGTCCTTCTTCGCTTTCCACGAGACTTGCTGTTGCCAAAGCTTGTTGGGTCCAATCCGGTCGCCGACACCCCTGCAATCGACAGACATCGTGGGACAGCTCGAATCCAGCTCCTGGTTGTCGTCAACGCCTCCTGAACCTCGTGGCTGAAGAGTCAAGATGACCGTCAACCTACCTGAAGCACTCGACATCGGTGGGCATCTGCTCATCGCCTTCCTGGTCACTGGCTAGTGACCCAGACTCTGTCCCCTCTGCTTTCAGGTTCTTCAGATCTTCGATCCACCTTTGGATCCACCCGAACACTTTCGACTTGGTCGCCAGCAGCACTTTGCAGCAGATCGCCATAGAAAGCGACGACGAAACCCGACCCCGAAAGACACCTATGCACCCGGCTTCCTGGGTGAGGTAACTCGAGTACTCCGGTGCTCCCGTGGGTATAGACACTAGAACAGCCTAGTTCTCAAAGGGTTTGCTCCAAGTCCTCCTCTAAGTGTCCCTTTTCTTTTAAATTCTAATCGCGACTTTCCCCATAGAAGTTAACAGTGGTTCGCGGTTGTGTTCATACACTGCATGCGTCCCCGTGGGTCCCCTGTGTCACTGCCTTGGGTGGTTCCTTGTGGTCCAAGCACTTCTACAGGCTCTAGGCCTTGTGTCTAGCTCAGTCGTGGTTCTTATACCACTTTATTGGTATATGGTTTGGTACGCCCCTGGGGCTCAAACGTGTATTTGTGCTATTTCTGTAGATAACTAACTCGTAACGTATGTACTTCGAACTCTAGCCTCATAAAGAGACTAGAGGGGTGTGTTTAGTATTAAATACATATATTTTGAATATATACCTGGTGTGGTCCTCTTTCATTTGGTCACTCAAGAGATTATAGACTGGTAAAACAAGCTGCTTTACATTCCTTCAAGACTTAGCCTGAAGGCTGCTCTCCATAGCTACCACTAGGATAGCTTTCAATAAAGGTTGTCTTTAACCTATCTCCAATAAGGGGTTGTTTGGACTGGTGCAAGGTGCCCACTATAATTAGTGGACAGCATATGCCAGGCCAACTTCTCACATCTTCCACATTCTGCACCTCTCTTGCCTCTTTCTGCACCTCTGTTGCCTCTTTCTGCACCTCACTTGCTTCTTCCTGTATCCTTCTTGCCTCTTTCTGCACCACTGTTCCCTCTTTCTGCACCTCTCCTGCCTGTTTCTGCACCTCTCTTGCCTCTTTCTACACTTCTCTTGCCTTTTCTGCACCTCTGTTGTTTTTTCTGTATTTCTCTTGCCTCTTTCTGCACCCCTCTTGCCTCTTTCTGCACGTCTGTTGCTTCTTTCTGCACTTCTCTTGCTTCTTTCTGCACCTCTGTTGCTTCTTTCTGCAACCCTCTTCCCTCTTTCTGCACCTCTCTTGCCTCAGTCTGCCCACCTGTTCCCCCTTTCTGCACCCCTTTTGCCTGTTTCTGCAACTCTCTTGCCTCTTTCTGCAGTTCTCTTGCCTCCTTCTGCAACTCACTTGCCTCTTTCTGCAACTCTCTTGCCTCTTTCTGCAGTTCTCTTGCCTCCTTCTGCACCTCTCTTGCCTCTTTCAACACTTCTCTTGCCTGTGTCTGCACCTCTCTTCCTCTTTCTGCACCTCACTTGCTTCTTTCTGCGCCCCTTTTGCCTGTTTCTGTACCCCTCTTCCCTCTTTGCGCAACTCTCTTGCCTCTTTCTACACCTCTCTGCCATTTTTATGCACCCTCTGTTGCTTCTTTCTGCACCTCTCTTGTCTCTTTATGCACCCTCTGTGCCTCTTTCAGCACCTCTGTTGCTTCTTTCTGCAGTTCTCTTCCTTCTTTCTGCACCCCTCCTGCCTCTTTCTGTACCCCTCTTGCCTCTTTGTGCACCTCTCCTAACCCTTTCTGCACCCCTCTGAGCCTCTTTTTGCACCTCTGTTGGTTCTTTCTGCACCTCTTTTGCTCCGTTCTGCACTTCACTTGCCTCTTTCTATACTCCTCTTGCCTCTTTCTGCACCTCTGTTGGTTCTTTCTGTACCTCTTTTGCTTCGTTCTGCACTTCACTTGCCTCTTTCTGTACCCCTCTTGCCTCTTTCTGCACCTCTGTTGGGGTTCTTTTTGCACTGCTCTTGCTTCTTTCTGCACCTCTGTTCCAAATTTCTGCAACCCTCTTGCCTTTTTCTGCACCCCTCTTCCCTCTTTCTGCACCTCTCTTGCCTCATTCTGCCCACCTGTTCCCTCTTTCTGCACCCCTTTTGCCTGTTTCTGCAACTCTCTTGCCTCTTTCTTCAGTTCTCTTGCCTCCTTCTGCACCTCAGTTGCCTATTTTTGCACCTCTGTTGGTTCTTTTGCACTGCTCTTGCTTCTTTCTGCTCCTCTCTTGCAAATTTCTGCACCCCTCCTGCCTCTTTCTGCACCACTCTTACCTGTTTCTGCACCTCTCTTGCCTCTGTCTGCACCCCTGTTCCCTCTTTCTGTACCTCTTTTGCCTGTTTCTGAATCTCTCTTGCCTCTTTCTGCAGTTCTCTTGCCTCCTTCCGCACCTCTGTTGCTTCTTTCTGCACTTCTCTTGCCTCTTTCTGCACCCCTGTTGCTTCATTCTGCACTGTCCATGCTTCTTTCTGCACCTGTCTTGCTTCTTTCTGTACCCCTGTTGTCTCTTTCTGCACTCGTCTTCCCTCTTCCTTCACCTCTCTTGCCTCTTTCTGCATCTCACTTGCCTCTCTCTGCACTTCTCTTGCTTCTTTCTACACCTCTGTTGCTTCTTTCAGCAATTCTCTTGCCTCTTTCTGCACTTCTCTTGCCTGTTTCTGTACCTCTCTTGCCTCTTTCTGCACCTGTCTTGCAAATTTCTGCACCCCTCTTGCCTCTTTCTGCACCCCTCTTCCCTCTTTCTGCTCCTCCCTTGCCTTTTTCTGCTCCCCTCTTGCCTCTTTATGCACCTCTGTTCCTTCTTTCTGCACTTCTCTTGTTTCTTTCTGCACCTCTCCTGCACATTTCTGCACCCCTTGTGCCTCTTTCTGCACCCCTCTTGCCTCTTTATGCACCTCTTTTGCTTTTTACTGCACTTCTCTTGCCTCTTTCTGCACCCCTATTGCCTCTTTCTGCACCTCTGTTGGTTCTTTCTGCACTGCTCTTGCTTCTATCTGCTACTCTCTTGCACATTTCTGCAACCCTCTTGCCTCTTTCTGCACCTCTGTTGGTTCTTTCTGTACCTCACTTGCCTCTGTGTGCACCCCTGTTCCCTCTTTGTGCACATCTTTTGCCTGTTTCTGCAACTCTCTGGCTTCTTTCTGCACTTTTCTTGCCTCTTTCTGCACCTCTGTTGCTTCCTTCTGCACTTCTTTTGCCTCTTTCTGCACCCCTCTTGCCTCTTTTTGCACCTCTGTTGCTTCTTTCTGCACTTCTCTTGCTTCTTTCTGCACTTCTCTTGCTTCTTTCTACACCTCTCTTGCTTCTTTCTGCACTCCTCGTGCCTCTTTCTGCACCCTTCTTCCCTTTTCCTGCCTGTCTCTTGGTTCTTTGTGCACTGCTCTTGCCTCTTTCTGCACCCTTCTTGCCTCGTTCTGCACCTCTTTTGCTTCTTTTTGTACTTCTCATGCCTCTTTCTGCACTTTTCTTGCCTCTTTCTGCACCTCTGTTGCTTCCTTCTGCACTTCTTTTGCCTCTTTCTGCACCCCTCTTGCCTCTTTTTGCACCTCTGTTGCTTCTTTCTGCACTTCTCTTGCTTCTTTCTGCACTTCTCTTGCTTCTTTCTACACTTCTCTTGCTTCTTTCTGCACTCCTTGTGCCTCTTTCTGCGCCCTTCTTCCCTTTTCCTACCTGTCTCTTGGTTCTTTGTGCACTGCTCTTGCCTCTTTCTGCACCACTCTTGCCTCTTTCTGCACCTCTTTTGCTTCTTTTTGTACTTCTTATGCCTCTTTCTGCACCCCTCTTGCCTCTTTCTGCACCTCTGTTGGTTCTTTCTGCACTGCTCTTGATTGTTTCTGCACCTCTGTTGTTTCTTTCTGCACTTCTCTTGATTCTTTCTACACCTCTCTTGCTTCTTTCTGCACCCCACTTGCCTCTTTCTGCACCCTTCTTTCCTCTTTGTGCACATCTCTTGCTTCTTTCTACACCTCTCTTGCCTCTTTCTGCACCCCTCTAGCCTCTTTCCGCATCTCTTTTGCTTGTTTCTGCTCTTCTTTTGCCTCTTTCTGTACCCCTCTTGCCTCCTTCTGCACCTCTGTTGTTTCTTACTGCACTGCTCTAGCTTCTTTCTGCACCTCACTTGCCTCTTCCTGCACCCTTCTTCCCTCTTTCTGCACCTCTCTTGCCTCTTTCTGCACCTCTCTTGCCTCTTCCTGCATCCCTCTAGCCTCTTTCTGCATCTCTTTTGCTTGTTTCTGCTCTTCTTTTGCCTCTTTCTGTACCCCTCTTGCCTCCTTCTTCACCTCTGTTGTTTCTTACTGCACTGCTCTAGCTTCTTTCTGCACCTCTCTTGCAAATTTCTGCACCCCTCTTGCCTCTTTTGACACCCCTCTTCTCTCTTTCTGCACCCCTGTTCCCTCTTTCTGTACCTCTTCTGCCTGTTTCTGCGCCTCTGCTGCCTCTTTTTGAACTTCTCTTGCCGCTTTCTGCACCTCTGTTGCTTCTTTCTGCACTTCTCTTGCCTCTTTCTGCACCCCTCTCCCCTCTTTCTGCACCTCTGTTGCTTCTTTCTGTACTTCTCTTTCTTCTTTCTGTACCTCCCTTGCCTCTTTATTCACCTCCCTTGCCTCTTTCTGCACCCTTCTTCCCTCTTTCTGCACCTCTCGTGCCTCTTTCTGCACCTCTCTTGCCTCTTTCTGCACACACAGGACTACTTTTAAGCTGACCTCAGGCTCAGCAGTACACACATGCAAGTGCAGAAAAGGGCTGCTGGCCTCTAAACTGCCATGCCCTATTATATGCTAGGGACTTGGAGGTAGTTTTAATTCCCCTGCCCTAATATGTACTAGGGCCTTACAGGGGAGGTCATGCCAATCACAGGGGTATCCCAACCCATAGTGTACCCTAGTGTATGTAGGTGTTTTCACTGTATTCTAAGTGTCTTTCAGCATAGCACTGGCTCTTGGCCTGTTTAGGCAGAGCCCAGGGTCAGTCAGAGTCAATTACCACCAGTACCAGTCAGCAAAAAGTTGGGGGGTGCCCAGGGCACAGGATGACTTTGCAACAAGGCCTCTTTCTGCTCCTCTGTTGGTTCTTTCTGCATACCTCTTGCTTCTTTCTGCACCTTTCTGGACTTCTGTTACCTCTTTCTACATTTCTCTTGCTTCTTTCTGCGCCTTTCTTCCTCTTTCTGCACATGTCCTACCTCTGTAGGCATAGTTAGAAATTAGCATTTAAAAAATCTTTGAAATTCACTGAAAAAACCATAGGTTTCAGGGACGTCATATTTAGAAATTAGAATTTAAAAAACCTTAGAAATTCACTGAAAAAAACAGGTTTTAGGGACGTTATTGTTAGAAATTATCATTTGAAAAACCTTTGAAATTCACTGAAAAAACCATAGGTTTCAGGCACGTTATAGTTAGAAATTAGCATTTAAAAAACCTTAGAAATTCACTGAAAAAACCATAGGTTTTAGGGAAAGTTATGGTTAGTTGGACATTTCACTCGTACAAAACCAGAGAAATTCCCCCGTTATAGTTAGTTCAACTAACTATAACTCGTGCCCCCGCAATGCACTGCTGATGACGTCACATATTACATCACTCATGACATGGTCAGTGACATCACTGATGACATCACAGATGACATCTCAAATGACATCACTGATGACATCACTGATGACATCATCCATGTGATAATTTGATGCATCTTCTCACACCCTAATATAACCTTTGATACACCCACTCTAAATTACAGACTACCATTCTCAAAACCATAGACACTCCAACACCAATAACTACATACCCACTCACTGATTCTTAGGTCTACACACACATCCACTCACTCATACACCTATATAGACACTCACACACCGCCACTCATCCATAGAGGTACTCACACACCTAGTCAGTCATGCAAATAATTAATCACACTGCCATTTACTCACCTATACAGTTATACACACACCAGCTCACTTACTCATACAAATACTAGCACATTCTTATGCTCCTATACAATCACTGATACAAGCACACACTCATCCATACAGCCACTCTCACAATCACACACTCTCACATATAGCCATTTATATACTCCAACACACATATATACTGCCTTTCACATATGTAGTTACTCACACATGTACCACTGAGATATACATTCACTTACTAACACACCCATACACACACTCACCCACCCATACAGTCCATCACAGATGCACTCTTGAAACCATGCACCCAGTGAATCACCCACTCACACATCTATGCACAGAGTCACACACACCCCACCCACACAAACACTCAGGCACCCATACAGATACTCAGACAACCAATCAATAACCCATATAGACACTCATGTAGCTATTTACAAACCCATGCAGCCGCTTACACACCAACAGACAGACGGATACAGACATTCACACAGTTTAGTCACTAACCCATGCATTCAGTAAGATACGTTTAATCACTCACTTATAGAGTCAGTCACGCACCTACTAAATCATCCAATCAGACACTTATACACCCATTCATTCTTCAATACGCCTTTCCCTATATATATTAAACATATTTAAACTTTACAGAAACACACAGTCACTGGATGATATCATCAGTGATGTCATCAGTGATGTCATTTGAGATGTCATCAGTAATGTCATCAGTGATGTCACTGACCATGTCATGAGTGATGTAATATGTGATGTCATCAGCAGTGCATTGCGGGGGCGCGAGTTATAGTTAGCTGAACTAACTATAACGGGGGAATCTCTCTGGTTTTGTACGAGTGAAATGTCCAACTAACTATAACGTTCCCTAAAACCTATGGTTTTTTCATTGAATATATATATATATATATTACTGCTCCTCTGCACCTTTAACAGCGGATCACTCGTATGGCGGGTGCTATCTACACGGTGGTGCCCCGTGTTCAATGCAAGCTCCAAAACTCTCTCCCATCCGGAAAAAGTAATAGCACTCACAGGGTTAGACTTCGCAATCTTTTTTAATTTTCAGCGCTGAAAATTAAAAAAGATTGCGAAGTCTAACCCTGTGAGTGCTATTACTTTTCCCGGATGGGAGAGGAGTTTTGGAGCTTGCATATATATATATATTCACTGAAAAAACCATAGGTTTTAGGGACAGTTATAGTTAGTTGGACATTTCACTCGTACAAAACCATAGAAATTCCCCGTTATAGTTAGTTCAGCTAACTATAACTCGCGCCCCGCAATGCACTGCTGATGACGTCACATATTACATCACTCATGACATGGTCAGTGACATCACTGATGACATCACTGATGACATCTCAAATGACATCACTGATGACATCACTGATGACATCATCCAGTGACTGTGTGTTTCTGTAAAGTTTAAATATGTTTAATATATATAGGGAAAGGTGCATTGAAGAATGAGTGGGTGTATAAGTGTCCGAATGGATGATTTAGTAGGTGCGTGACTGACTCTATAAGTGAGTGATTAAACGTATCTTACTGAATGCATGGGTTAGTGAATAAACTGTGTGAATGTCTGTATCCGTCTGTCTGTTGGTGTGTAAGCGGCTGCATGGGTTTGTGAATTTCTACATGAGTGTCTACATGGGTTATTGATTGGTTGTCTGAGTATCTGTATGGGTGCCTGAGTGTTTGTGTGGGTGGGGTGTGTGCGACTCTGTGCATAGATGTGTGAGTGGGTGATTCACTGGGTGGATGGTTTCAAGAGTGCATCTGTGATGGACTGTATGGATGGGTGAGTGTGTGTAAGAGTGTGTTAGTGAGTGAATGTATGTCCCAGTGGTACATGTGTGAGTAACTACATATGTGAAAGGCAGTATATATGTGTGTTGGAGTATATAAATAGCTATAAGCGAGAGTGTGTGATTGTGAGAGTGACTGTATGGATGAGTGTGTGCTTGTATCAGAGAATGTATAAGAGCGTAAGAATGTGCTAGTATTTGTATGAGTAAGTGAGCTGGTGTGTGTATAACTGTATAGGTGAGTAAATGGGTGTGTGCTTAATTTTTTGCATGACTGACTAGGTGTGTGAGTACCTCTATGGATGAGTGACGGTGTGTGAGTGTTTATATAGGTGTATGAGTGCATATAATAGTCCTGTACTGAGTGACTATAAGTATGAGTGACTGTACGGGTGAGTGAGTAGATGTGTGTGTGTAGACCTAAGAATCAGTGAGTGTGTATATAGTAATTGGTGTTGGAGTGTCTATGGTTTTGACAATGGCAGTCTGTAATTTACAGTGGGTGTATCAAAAGTTATATTAGGGTGTGAGGAGGTGCATCAGATTATCACGTGGATGATGTCATCAGTGATGTAATCAGTGATGTCATTTGAGATGTCATCAGTGATGTCATCAGTGATGTCACTGACCATGTCATGAGTGATGTAATATGCGACGTCATCAGCAGTGCATTGCGGGCGCGAGTTATAGTTAGCTGAACTAACTATAACGGGGAATTTCTATGGTTTTGTACGAGTGAAATGTCCAACTAACTATAACTGTCCCTAAAACCTATGGTTTTTTCAGTGAATTTCAAAGGTTTTTTAAATGCTAATTTCTAACTATAACGTGTCTGAAACCTATGGTTTTCAGTGAATTTCAAAGGTTTTTAAATGCTAATTTCTAACTATAATGCCCCTAAAACCTATGGTTTTTCAGTGAATTTCAAAGGTTTTGTAAATGACAATTTTTAAATGTATTAATTGTTATATTTATTTTTTTGATACACATTTACTACATTTTTTTAAACTATTTATTTTTACATATTTTATTTTTTTAAATTACATTGTAATTACATTATACATTACATTACAAAATATACTTTCTCAGAATGAATTACTTTAGTTTAAATACTTTGCAAATAGGCAATAGACTTTTAAGTACAGTAGTTACAGTTGTTGCAATGGGCAACACAATTTCAAACACAATGCAACATTGAGCTCAATGTGAATTTCTAGTTAAATGCAATTAGTTACTTTATGGATTACTTTTCTAACCACAGGACTGGATCCTAGATTCAGTCCTGGGACATCTCCTGTAAACAGTTGAGTAAAAGCGTTTTGGTTACAGTAGTGATTTATAAGGAATATTATTGTATTTTAAAAGTTGACACTTAGAAACTTTTTCACATAGAATCACCAATGTTATCCTATGGGAGGAAATTCACTTAGCAGGTAAGTAGTGTTATCGTTACTTTTCTTACTCAGTGGTGGATCCTGTATCCAGCACTGGTGCATCTCCTGTAAACAGTTGAAAGAATGCGTTTAAGTCATACAGGCGATTTTTAAGGAATATTTGTAGTTTGTGAAAATCGACACTTTGAAACTTTTCTGCTGAAAACCAGACAATGGATTCCAATGGAAGGAAATACAAGTTACTGGTAAGTACGGTTAGAATTACTTTTCAGGGTCAGTGCTGGGCTAAAAGATGCAGCACTGGGTTCTCTCCTGATAACAGGTGAGTAAATTGGAATTCGTAGTTCGGCTGATTTTAGAGGAATATTATAAAGTTCCAAAACTCCACACTTAGAAGAATTTCCAAGTGAAACCAGTCAATGTTACCCTATGGAAGGAAATTCAAGTTACTGGTAAGTACGGTTAAAATTACTTTTCAGGATCAGTACTGGGCTCAAAGATGCAGCACTGAGGTCTCTCCTGATAACAGGTGAGTAAATCGGAATTCGTAGTTCTGCTGATTTTAGAGGAATATTTGTATGTTTCAAAAATCGACACTTTGAAACTTTTCTGCTGAAAACCAGACAATGGATGGCCTATATTGGCCCCGGGGACCCCATCCCCCGGGGCATGCCCTCTTTTTTATCAATTTTAAATATTTGGAGGGGGGCTGCGTGGTCCCCCTCCTCAGGCCATTTAAGGCCCCGGGGACCCCATCCCCCGGGGCCGGCCTTTCTGTTTTTTTTTTTGGGGAGGGGGGCCGCGTGGCCCCCCTCTCGGGCCACTACTTGCCCCAGGGACCCCATCCCCCGGGCTGGCCCTCTCCGTTGGGGACTGTGGGGGTCCCCAATCCCCCACAGTCCCGCCGGCTCCCGCGTCCCTTGGGAGCCGGCATTGCTTTTCACATGGGGAGCTGCTAAGATGCAGCTCCCCGTGTGGAAAAGCAATCTGCTTTGAATTTTGGAAGAGAGAGCAGGTTTCCCTGCTCTCTCTCCAAAATCAAAGCAGTTTGCTATGACAGGACGGGAGCCGCGAGGCTCCGTCCTGTCATAGCAAACTACAGTGTCCCGGGGTAGGCACCCGGGACACTGCAGGAGCCGGCCCTGGGGGGTGCGGTCCCCAGGGCCACCACAGGCTCCAGGAGGGGGGCCGCGCGGCCCCCTCCCTTGAATTGCACAGCCCCGGGAGGTGGTGGTCCCTGGGGCTCTGGGGGTCCGTAACGGACCCCCACATTTATTTTCTAAGTGCCCCGGGGAGGTGGTGGTCCCTGGGGCATGTGGAGGGGCTGAAGCCCCCACACACATTATTACATTTTAAAAAAAGAAGCCCCGGGGGGTGGCGGTCCCCGGGGCTGCGGGCGGGCAGGAGAGCCCTCCCGCACCATTTTTTTCATAAAGCCCCGGGGGGGGTCCTTGTGGGACCCCCTGAGCAGACCTAGGGGGTCAGGGTGTTTCTACCCTGCCCCATTTGTGCGTTTGCACACTTGCGATTTTTTTTTTTTCCGGCGGAATTCGCGCACTTTAAGCGCATCCCACCGATTTCTTTTTAAACAAAATGCTTTTTTCTGCCCAGGGGGTCCTTGTGGGACTCCCTGAGCAGACCTAGGGGGTCAGGGTGTTTCTACCCTGCCCCCTCAAAATGGCTGCCAACACTTCCTGATTTGGAGTGTTGACAGCCAATTAGCATGCAGCTCGTGATCGGGAGGGTGCGCGAATCCGACGCGGCCATAGATATATATGTGATTTTCATTTTGATTTTCACAGGAACTACTGAACGGATTTACACCATTTAACAAAAAGGGTTCTTTCTGAACCAAGAACTACCTCTTTGCCAAATTTGGTGTAATTCCGTTCAGCAGTTCGGGCTGTAGCCGTGGCTAAAGTTTCCTATGGGAAAATGAATGGGGAAAACACGTATTGGGACCCCCCTTTTTTCTCGGCCCCCGCTTGACGAATCACCCCGAAACTTTCAGGGTAGGAGCGGACCGGAGCGGGCCATAAAGTTTGAAAATTTCGCGAAGATTCGTCAACCGACGCAAGAGTTATTTCAAATAGAATGTCGCGGATTTCCATGCCATGAATGATGTAATATGTGACGTCATCAGCAGTGCATTGCGGGGGCGCGAGTTATAGTTAGCTGAACTAACTATAACGGCCCAATTTCTCTGGTGTTGTACGAGTGAAATGTCCAACTAACTATAACGTCCCTGAAACCTGTGTTTTTTCAGTGAATTTCTAAGGTTTTTAAATGCTAATTTCTAACTATAATGTCCCTGAAACCTATGGTTTTTTCAGTGAATTTCAAAGGTTTTTAAATGCTAATTTCTAACTATAACGTCCCTGAAACCTGTGGTTTTTCAGTGAATTTCAAAGGTTTTTTAAATGCTAATTTCTAACTATGCCTACAGAGGTAGGACATATGCAGAAAGAGGAAGAAAGGCGTAGAAAGAAGCAAGAGAAATGCAGAACGAGGCAACAGAAGTCCAGAAAGACGAAGAAAGGTGCAGAAAGAAGCAAGAGATGTGCACAAAGAACCAACAGAGGAGCAGAAAGAGGCCTTGTTGCAAAGTCATCCTGTGCCCCCAACTTTTTGCTGACGGGTACTGGTGGTAACTGACTCTGACTAACCAGGCCCGGAGCCAGTGCTATGCTGAAAGACACTTAGAATACAGTGAAAACACCTACATACACTAGGGTACACTATGGGTTGGGGTACCCCTGTGATTGGCATGACCTCCCCTGTATGGCCCTAGTACATAATAGGGCAGGGGGATTAAAACTACCTCTAACTAAGAGGTGCAGAAGAAGGCAAGAGAAGTGCAGAAAGAAGCAACAGAGGTGCCGAAAGAGGCAACAGAGGTGCAGAAAAAAGCAACTGCAGTACAGAACGAGGCAAGTGAGGTGCAGAAAGAAGCAAGAGCAGTGCAAAAAGAACCAACAGAGGTGTAAAAAGAGGCAAAAGGGGTGCAAAAAGGGTAGGAGAGGTGCACAAAGAGGCAAGAGAGGTACAGAAAGAGGCAGGAGGGGTGCAGAAAGAAGGAAGAGAAGTGCAGAAAGAAGCAACAGAATTGCTGAAAGAAGCTACAGAGGTGTAGAAAGAAGCAAGAGAAGTGCAGAAAGAGGCAAGTAAGGTGCAGATAGAAGCAAGAGCAGTGCAGAAAGAACCAACAGAGGTGCAGAAAGAGGGAAGAGGGGTGGAAAGAGAGGCAAGAGGGGTGCAGAAAAAGGTAGGAGGGGTGCACAAAGAGGCAAGAGAGGTACAGAAAGAGGCAGGAAGGGTGCAGAAAGAAGGAAGAGAAGTGCAGAAAGAAGTAACAGAGGTGCTGAAAGAGGCGCAAAGGGTGCAGAAAGAGCAAGAGAAGTACAGAAAGAGGCAACAGAGGTACAGAAAGAGGCAAGAGAGGTGCAGAAACAGGCAGGAAAGGTACAGAAAGAGGGAACAGAGGTGCAGATAGAGGCAAGAGAGGTGCAGAAATTGAAAAGAGGGGTGCAGAAAGAGACAAGAGATATGCAGAAAAAAGCAACAGAGGTGCTGAAAGAGGCAAGTGAGGTGCAGAAAAGGGCAAGAGATCTGCAAAAAAAACAACAGACGTGCTGAAAGAGGCAATTGAGGTGCAGAAAGAAGCAAGAGAAGTGCAGAAAGAAGCAATGGAAGTGCAGAAAGAAGCAGCAGGGGAGCAGAAAGAGGCAAAAGGGGTGCAGAAAGAGGCAAGAAAAGTTCAGAAAGAGGCAACAGAGGTACAGAAAGAGGCAAGAGACATGCAGCAACAGGCATGAAAGGTGCAGAAAGAGGGAACAGGGGTGCAGAAAGAAGCAAGAGAGGTGCAGAAAGAGAAAAGAGGGCTGCAGAAAGAGGCAAGAGATCTGCAGAAAAAAGCAACAGAGGTGCTGAAAGAGGCAAGTGAGGTGCAGAAAGAGGCAAGAGAGCTGTAGAAAAAAGAAACAGAGGTGCTGAAAGAGGCAAGTGAGGTACATAAAGTAGCAAGAGAGATGCAGAAAGAAGGAAGAGAAGTGCAGAAAGAAGTAACAGAGGTGCTGAAAGAGTCAAGAGAGGTGCAAAAAAAAGCAACAGAGGTGCTGAAAGAGTCAAGTCAGCTGCAGAAAGAAGCAAGAGAGGTGCAGAAAGAGGCAATAGAAGTGCAGAAAGAAGCATCAGAGGTGCACAAAGAGGCAGGAGAGGTACAGAAAGAGGAGACAGAAGTACAGAAAGAAGCAAAAGAGGTGCTCAAAGAGGCAAGAGGGATGCAGAAAGAGGCAAGAGCAGTGCAGAAAGAACCAAGAGAAGTGCAGAAAGAAGCAACAGAGGTGCAAAAGGAGGCACGAGGAAGGCAGAAAGAAGGAGGTAAAGTGCAGAAAGAAGCAACAGAGGTGCTGAAAGAGGCACGATGGGTTGCAGAAAGAGTCAAGAGAAGTGCAGAAAGAACCAACAGAGGTACAAAAAAAGGCAAGAGTGGTGCAGAAAGAGGGAAGAGAGGTGTAGAAAGAGGCTAGAGAGTTGCACAAAGAGGGAAGACGGGTGCAGAAACAAGCAACAGAGGTGTAGAAAGAAGCAAGGAAAGTGCAAAAAGTGGCAAGTGAGATGCAGAAACAGGCAAGAAAGGTACAGAAAGAGGGAAGACGAGTGCAGAAAGAGACAACAGGGTTGCAGAAAGAAGCAAGACATGAAGAAAGAAGCATACAAAGTGCAGAATGAAGCAACAGAGGTGCAGAAAGAGGCAAGAGAACTGCAGAAAAAGGCAAGTAAAGTGCAGAAAGAGGCAAAAGAGGTACATAAAGAGACAACGGGGTGCAGAAAGAAGCAAGACAGGTGCAGAAAGAAGCATGGAAAGGGCAGAATGAAGCAACAGGTGTGCAGAGGGAGGCAAGAGAAGTGCAGAAACAGGCAAGGGAAGTGCACAAAGAGGCAAGAGAATTGCTGAAAGAAGCAACAGAGGTGTAGAAAGAAGCAAGAAAAGTGCAGAAAGAGGCAAGTGAGGAGCAAAAACAGGCAGGAAAGGTACAGAAAGAGGGAAGACGAGTGCAGAAAGAGACAACAGAGGTACAGAAAGAAGCAAATGAGGTGCAGAAAGAGGCAACAGACGTGCAGAAAGAGTGAAGAGAGGTGCAGAAAAGGCAAGAAAAGTGCAGAAAGAGGCAAAAGAGGTACATAAAGAGACAACAGGGGTGCAGAAAGAAGCAAGACAGGTGTAGAAAGAAGCATGGAAAGTGCAGAATGAAGCAACAGGGGTGCAGAAAGAGGCAAGAGAAGTGCAGAAACAAGCAAGAGAAGTGCACAAAGAGGCAAGAGAATTGCTGAAAGAAGCAACAAAGGTGTAGAAAGAAGCAAGAAAAGTGCAGAAAGAGGCAAGTGAGATGCAAAAACAGGCAGGAAAGGTACAGAAAGAGGGTAGACGAGTGCAGAAAGAGACAACAGGGGTGCAGAAAGAAGCAAATGAGGTGCAGAAAGAGGCAACAGACGTGCAGAAAGAGGGAAGAGAGGTGCAGAAAAAGCCAAGAGAAGTGCAGAAAGAGGCAAAAGAGGTACATAAGGAGACAACAGGGGTGCAGAAAGAAGCAAGAGAGGTGCAGAAAGAGAAAAGAGGGCTGCAGAAAGAGGCAAGAGATCTGAAAAAAAAAGCAACAGAGGTGCTGAAAGAGGCAAGTGAGGTGCAGAAAGAGGCAAGAGATCTGTAGAAAAAAGCAACAGAGGTGCTGAAAGAGGCAAGTGAGGTACAGAAAGTAGCAAGAGAGATGCAGAAAGAAGGAAGAGAAGTGCAGAAAGAAGTAACAGAGGTGCTAAAGAGTCAAGAGAGGTGCAAAAAAAGCAACAGAGGTGCTGAAAGAGTCAAGTCAGCTGCAGAAAGAAGCAAGAGAGGTGCAGAAAGAGGCAATAGAAGTGCAGAAAGAAGCATCAGAGGTGCACAAAGAGGGAGGAGAGGTGCAGAAAGAGGAGACAGAAGTACAGAAAGAAGCAAAAGAGGTGCTCAAAGAGGCAAGAGGGATGCAGAAAGAGGCAAGAGCAGTGCAGAAAGAACCAAGAGAAGTGCAGAAAGAAGCAATAGAGGTGAAAAAGGAGGCACGAGGAGTGCAGAAAGAAGGAGGTGAAGTGCAGAAAGAAGCAACAGAGGTGCTGAAAGAGGCACGATGGGTTGCAGAAAGAGTCAAGAGAAGTGCAGAAAGAACCGACAGAGGTACAAAAAAAGGCAAAAGTGGTGCAGAAAGAGGGAAGAGAGGTGTAGAAAGAGGCTGGAGAGTTGCACAAAGAGGAAAGACGGGTGCAGAAACAAGCAACAGAGGTGTAGAAAGAAGCAAGAAAAGTGCAAAAAGTGGCAAGTGAGATGCAGAAACAGGCAAGAAAGGTACAGAAAGAGGGAAGACGAGTGCAGAAAGAGACAACAGGGTTGCAGAAAGAAGCAAGACAGATGAAGAAAGAAGCATACAAAGTGCAGAATGAAGCAACAGAGGTGCAGAAAGAGGCAAGAGAACTGCAGAAAAAGGCAAGAATAGTGCAGAAAGAGGCAAAAGATGTACATAAAGAGACAACAGGGGTGCAGAAAGAAGCAAGACAGGTGCAGAAAGAAGCATGGAAAGGGCAGAATGAAGCAACAGGTGTGCAGAAAGAGGCAAGAGAAGTGCAGAAACAGGCAAGGGAAGTGCACAAAGAGGCAAGAGAATTGCTGAAAGAAGCAACAGAGGTGTAGAAAGAAGCAAGAAAAGTGCAGAAAGAGGCAAGTGAGGAGCAAAAACAGGCAGGAAAGGTACAGAAAGAGGGAAGACGAGTGCAGAAAGAGACAACAGAGGTACAGAAAGAAGCAAATGAGGTGCAGAAAGAGGCAACAGACGTGCAGAAAGAGGGAAGAGAGGTGCAGAAAAGGCAAGAAAAGTGCAGAAAGAGGCAAAAGAGGTACATAAAGAGACAACAGGGGTGCAGAAAGAAGCAAGACAGGTGTAGAAAGAAGCATGGACAGTGCAGAATGAAGCAACAGGGGTGCAGAAAGAGGCAAGAGAAGTGCAGAAACAAGCAAGAGAAGTGCACAAAGAGGCAAGAGAATTGCTGAAAGAAACAACAAAGGTGTAGAAAGAAGCAAGAAAAGTGCAGAAAGAGGCAAGTGAGATGCAAAACCAGGCAGGAAAGGTACAGAAAGAGGGTAGACGAGTGCAGAAAGAGACAACAGGGGTGCAGAAAGAAGCAAATGAGGTGCAGAAAGAGGCAACAGGCATGCAGAAAGAGGGAAGAGAGGTGCAGAAAAAGGCAAAAAAAGTGCAGAAAGAGGCAAAAGAGGTACATAAAGAGACAACAGGGGCGCAGAAAGAGGGAAGAGAGGTGCAGAAAAAGGCAAGAAAAGTGCAGAAAGAGGCAAAAGAGGTACATAAAGAGACAACAGGGGTGCAGAAAGAAGCAAGACAGGTGCGGAAAGAAGCATGGAAAGTGCAGAATGAAGCAACAGGGGTGCAGAAAGAGGCAAGAGAGGTGTAGAAAGGAGCAAGTGAGGTGCAGAAAGAGCCAACAGAGGTGCAAAAAGAGGCAAGAGAGGTGCAGAAACAGGCAAGAGAAGTGCACAAAGAGGCAAGAGAATTGCTGAAAGAAGCAACAGAGGTGTAGAAAGGAACAAGAAAAGTGCAGAAAGAGGCAAGTGAGATGCAAAAACAGGCAGGAAAGGTACAGAAAGAGGGAAAACGAGTGCAGAAAGAGACAACAGGGGAGCAGAAAGAAGCAAATGAGGTGCAGAAAGAGGCAACAGACGTACAGAAAGAGGGAAGAGAGGTGCAGAAAAAGGCAATAAAAGTGCAGAAAGAGGCAAAAGAGGTACATAAAGAGACAACAGGGGTGCAGAGAGAAGCAAGACAGGTGCAGAAAGAAGCATGGAAAGTAAAGAATGAAGCAACAGGGGTGCAGAAAGAGGCAAGAGAAGTGTAGAAAGGAGCAAGTGAGGTGAAGAAAGAGCCAACAGAGATGCAAAAAGAGGCCAGAGAGGTGCAGAAACAGGCAAGAGAAGTGCAAAAAGAGGCAAGAGAATTGCTGAAAGAAGCAACAGAGGTGTAGAAAGAAGCTAGAAAAGTGCAGAAAGAGGCAAGTGAGATGCAAAAACAGGCAGGAAAGATACAGAAAGAGGGAAGACGAGTGCAGAAAGAGACAACAAGGGTGCAGATAGAAGCAAATGAGGTGCAGAAAGAGGCAACAGACGTGCAGAAAGAGGGAAGAGAGGTGCAGAAAAAGGCAAGAAAAGCGCAGATAGAGGCAAAAATAGGTAGATAAAGAGACAACAGGGGTGCAGAAAGAAGCAAGACAGGTGCAGAAAGAAGCATGGAAAGTGCAGAATGAAGCAACAGAGGTGCAGAAAGAGGCAAGAAAAGTGTAGAAAGGAGCACGTGAGGTGCAGAAAGAGCCAACAGAGGTGCAAAAAGAGACAAGAGAGGTGCAGAAACAGGCAAGAGAAGTGCTCAAAGAGGCAAGAGAATTGCTGACAGAAGCAACAGAGGTGTAGAAAGAAGCGAGAAAAGTGCAGAAAGAGGCAAGTGAGATGCAAAAACAGGCAGGAAAGGTACAGAAAGAGGGAAGACGAGTGCAGAAAGAGACAAATGGCCTCACAAAATGGCCGCCTGAGTAGGAGCCTCCCGAAGAGCTCCCGGTTTGGGGATTACCAGCTGGTAATTATCCCCGTAAAAACCACCTCACCGGCCTTCCACCCGACTGCCCCCTGGACCGGACTGCGGTCCCCTTTGAACCATCCCACGAAAACAGATTTCGGCAACCAACTTACCCGGATTGTCGACCTCTGCAGCTCAGGTCGGCGCCTACGCTGCCCGGACCCCAGCGCTGCTCGGCTGGTGTCCGGCTCCTAGGCTCATCTGCACGCTGCTCAGCTGGTGCCCAGCTCCCTGATGCGCTTTCTGCGGGAGGACGGATGCTAAGGCGGCGAGTCCTTGACGGATGGCGTAGGCTCTGCGGACCCCCGTGCCTGCCTCTGGTGAGTCGAGATCCCCTGGCGCTGGGAGTTTTGCCCGGTGTGCTGATGCCAGCGGGTGGAGCTCTCCTGCGGGCCTGAAGAGCCCAGTGGTGGATCCCCTGCTGCCGTCGTCCCTGGTCCCGGGGTAATTGCCGGAGCCCTGTGACCTGTACCTGGTCCGGAGATCGGCTTCTGCTGCCATGCCTGCCTTGCTCCCGCAGAGGGGCTGCGAATCGTGACTCGCCGACGCCATTGCCATCTGGCCTCAGGAACCACCTCGGAGCTGATCGGGGAGCCCTGCCCGGCCGCCTCTGTGAGTGTGAAACGCGCTGGTGCTGGGTTATCTCGTGCCGCATTTCCTATTAAATATTAATAAGTGCAGGGGCTGACGGCTGCCTGGACCTAAAATGGCGGCGCCTCGGTAATACGGGGAACTTTGTTCTTCCCTGATTGTTTATGGGAGCATTCATATTACGAGACGATTAGCGAGTGTTTTTGGAAAGCTATACTGTTTCTATCTGCCAGAGATTGTGCTATACTGTCGATATCTTTCACAGTAGCCATATAACTGACAGACTGTTCATTGCCTGACCCTAAAATGGCGACGATATGAAAACATTATGATCGCCTTTCATTGCCTGACCTTAAAATGGCGAAGCTCCTATGACAACCTGATTTTCCTCATCCTCACTAGCTATTCCTTGAGAGCTGCCAACCAATTATCCTCATCCCCACCAGCTATCCTCTCGAGAGCTGCCAACCAGGCTCTTACACAAATAGTGCGCTCTCCTGTGGTACTGCCACTTTACAATTCTGGTTCTCGCAAGGTGGGCAGTCCATTCTGCTGCGTAACTGTCCCTTATCGTTCATTGAGTACCCCACCCGAGCCAGCATGGCAAGTCCTGGCCTGTCCGCTACTGGGGAAAACTCTTACACTCTGGTTTACCCCCCCAACCTCTCAAAAACTGCCGCAAAATCCTTCAAGCACTCCACCCTGAAAAGTCACCCTGAGACACTGATCTCTGACCTGCGTTACAGCGTGAACAACGGCACAGTCATTAACGACCTCATTTTCTACTCTAGAAGAACCTCTTCCTGGCGCAAAACCTTTACTCACCTCCTCAATGTTCGTGCAACAAAGAACATCCCATACGGCACTAAGCTATCAATAGCACCCTCCCCTACCCTGCGAGCTGACCTCACCATCACTCTTTACAAAAACGGCATCGTCTTGATCCAAGCCTCAACCAATAACCTGAATAAATTTGCAGACCTTTTTACCCTCCTCAGAAACCACGTGCATGACAATGGCAGGATAACTAACTCCCGCCCTGATGAGCCTTCGTCCAGCCCAATGAGCGTGTCTAACCACTCACTAACCCCTCTAAGATCCTCCAATACAGACCATCCTAACCACTCCAGCATATCTCCCGGCCTTGCCAACAGAATCACCCCTAGACCTTTGTTCTCCTCCCTACTAGCTCCCCAAGTCGACTTTGTCACTGGTACCCCCCCAAAGACCTACGATACAGGTCGTGCTTGCCCTCCCTGCCCTCAATCCAACCCGCAAAGGGGTTCCATCATAGATCACCCTAACCCCTCTATCACATCTCCCGGCCTTGCCAGCAGCAACGCCCCGAGACCCTTGGCTCCCCCCCCACTAGCTCCCCACCTTGACTGTGAGAATGATACGCCGCCAATAATCCACAACACAGGTCGAACTAGCCCTTCCAAACTTTCACCCATACATGCCGATAGAACTGCTCCTGAACCACTGCCCCCCTGCCCTCCAGCGCCCCCATCTCATATGGACATCGAATCTCTGCACTCCAGAGCTGACAAACTAACCCAAAGCATTCATATTTCCATCCTGGTTCTTAGAACCTCCTTCACCTCGCTGAACTCTCCTTCGCCAACCTCATGCCCCTGCCAAACTCCACCCCCCACTTATCACAGAGTTCCCTAAACAACCTCTTCCGCTATCCTTGAGACATCTTTGCCCCCGCAAGCATCCACGCCACTTCTCAGCGGAAGAAACCCTTGCTCTTGTCCTCTCCTACAACTCTACCCTTGCCACTCCAAGTCCACTAGACCTCACTGAAATGGAAATCCTTGCCATCCTCCGGGACTACAACTCTGCCCCAGCTACCCCTTTTCCTCTTGACGTGAATGCCGAACATGCCATCCGCACGGTCACTATCAACCCCAACAGACCAGCTACCCTCCGCAACAGAATTGTGGTCAAAAGTAATCTAGCACCTGTTCACTTGTCCGCCCTGACTCCCGAAACTCCCTCCAAATCTACTCTGTCTGGCCTCTTAATCAACTGCCGATCGGCAGCTAAGCACGCCGCTGATATTGCTGATCTCATCCTTTACAAAAACTTCGACCTATCAATCCTAACAGAATCTTGGCTCAATGAATCCTCATCTCCATGCCTGGACCTCCTAGTCCCTCCCAACTATAACATCGCAAGGCTGGACAGGCAATCCAACAAGAAAGGAGGAAGCATCGCCTGCATCTACCACTCTAACCTTCTTGTCACGGAACTTCTGGCGGATTCCTCCGAATCCTGCGAATACCTCGCCCTCGCTATCTGCAGGAACTCCACGCAACTGTGCAACCTGCACATCTTTTATCACCCCCCGGGCATGAATGACTCCTTCACCGACCACCTCATGGAAATCATCACAGCTAAGATTTCCACCAACGCTAATGATATTTTCCTTGGTGATTTTAACTTGCACTGGAACGATCCCAAGGATCCACATGTCAACGCCATCAAAGACCTCTTGGCCGATCAAGCCCTGACCCAAGCCTGCTCTCTCCCAACTCATTCAAAAAGGGGCCACTCTTGACTGGATCATCTCCAAAGAATCAACAGTCAAACTTATCTCCATAGACCCATGCGACTGGTCTGACCACCACGCCATCACCTTCCTTCTACCTGACACCCACAAGACAAGGGCACCGCAACCGGTGATTCCTAAATGCTGGCTCAGAGACACCAAGAACATGGACCGCAGGGAACTCGAGACTCGCTGCAAATCCGACCTCTCCCCCCTCGCATATCACAACAGTCAGTGGCCTCAACAATCACTACTCTGCGACTATACTGAACATCCTGGATGATCTAGCCCCACTAAAACTGAAAAGAACCCAAATCAAAGACAGAAACCCCTGGTTCACGGGATCCCTCAACAATGAGAGGAGAGCCCTCCGGCAAGCTGAAAGAACCTGGAGGCAGCACCCCTCTGCCGCTCATCTAAAACTCCTCCGCCAGGTCAGAAATGTCTACAACAGGAACATACTCAATTCTAAAAAATAATTCTTCAGAACTGAACTAGAGAAGGCCAAGAACAGACCCCACAAGCTCTTCGAACTGGTCAAACACCAATCTAATAAACTGGTCAAAACATCAAAAGAAACCCCCAAGTCTCTTATATCCTCAGAGGAATTCTCCTCTTTCTTCGCAGACAAAATCTCAGCCCTTGGAAACGAACTCAGCTCCATCACATACCCGCAACCCCTTCCTGACCCGCCTCCTCCTACCGTGACACCCCCACAGGCTCCACCCAAAAATCATGCTCACTGGACTGACTTCAAAGTCTGTGACGAAGACTCAGTCTCTAAAATCCTATCTACCCTAAACCCGAATAACCATTTTAATGACCAGCTCCCATCCAACTGCCTTGCTGCCGTCGCCCAATCCATTATTCCTAGCTGGACTGCAATAATTAACGCCTCGCTCCGGCAGGGAATGATGCCTGACTCTCTAAAAGCCGGCCAAGTACTCCCCATTCTGAAAAAGCCGTCGCTGGATCCAGCCTCCCTGACAACTTCCGACCCATATCCAACATCCCCCTCTTAGCCAAAGTTCTGGAGAAGTGTGTTCAACAGCAGCTAAGTCAACACATCAACAACTTCCACCTACTCGATGACTTCCAATCGGGATTTCGACCTGGGCACAGCACTGAAACCACCATGCTCCACATCGTTGATGATGCCCTCCAAGCCCTTGACCAAGGCAAAACCTGTCTCCTAATCCTCCTGGACCTATCCTCGGCCTTCGACACGGTCAACCATGAAAAACTACTCGAACGCCTCAAACTCAGGATGGGATTGGAGGGCACTGTTCTAGAATGGTTTAGGTCCTTCCTCCAAAACCGATCACAGAGATTCCTAATCAACGGCAACCTATCTGCACCATCCCCGGTCACGGTTGGAGTCCCTCAAGGATCAACCCTATCCCCCACCCTCTTCAACCTTTACCTAGAACCGCTTGCCGAAGTACTACGCACTGCTAACATCTCCTACCATATGTACGCTGATGACACTCAGATATACATCAAAACCTCATCTCTCGAAGAGATTCTCTCCCTGAATGAAGCTCTGAAACTCACTGTCCAATGGCTCACATCCAATCAACTCAAACTCAACGCAAAGAAAACAGAATTTCTCCTTATCTCCCTCCCAATACCAA